>PVJC01042155.1:0-15051 GCA_004026665.1 Murina feae
GGTGGGAAACGTCCAGGCCTGCACTAATGGCTCTCAGCCCCTCACCGAGGGCACAGGCCGGGCTGAGGGACCCCCACCCCCAACCCCCCAGTGCACAAATTTTTGTGCACTGGGCCCCTAGTTAATAAATAATAATATAAGAATAAACTCTGGGTTTTGCATACTCATAACTGTAAGCCTACTTTTGCCCCATCTTGTATATATATAAATTATTTTTTGGTCATACACACACACACACACACATACACACACACACACTAGAGGCCCAGCGCACGAAATTTGTGCACCAGGAGGCGAGGGGGTTAGGGGGGTGTCCCTCAGCCCAGCCTGCAACCTCTCTAATCTGGGACCCCTTCAGGGATGTCCAACTGCTCATTTAGGCCCGATCCCACTCTCTCATAATCGGGGACTGCTGGCTCCCAACCACTCAACTGCCTTCCTGCCTGATTGCCACTAACCGCTTCTGCCTGCCAGCCCGATTGATGCCTAACTGTTCCCCTGCCAGGCCAATCTCCCCAACTTCCCTCCCCTGCCGGCCTGATCGCCCCAAACTGCCCGCCCTTGCCATCCTGGTCACCCCAACTGCCCTCCCCTGCAGGCCTGGTCACCCCCCAATGGCCCTCCCCTTCTAGCCTGGTCCCCCAAAATGCCCTCTCCTGCAGGCCTGGTAACCCCAACTGCCCTCCCCTGCTGGCCATCTTGTGGCAGCCATCTTGTGGCCAGATGGGGGTGGCCATCTTTGACCACATGGGGGCAACCACTTTGTGTGTTGGATTGATGGTCAATTTGCATACTGATCATTACTAATTAGCATACTGTTGCTAATTAGCATATCCCTAACTTATTGTGTTGGAGTGATATTCAATTTGCATACTGGCCATAGCTAATTAACATATCTGGACTAATTAGCATATCCCTCTCTTATTATATAGGATATGTATTCCTACTTCTCTGTAATTGTTGTGTAAGATTTTTTCCTTGAATCTGACTTTCCTCCTCTAAAAACATACAATTATTTCTAGGGAAAAATCATTTAGGTCATCAATCTTTTCTTTGTGTTTATTCTCAAAGCCTCTTGGAAGTTAAGAAAAAAGAGCCACTTTTTTTTGTTTTTGTTTTTGTTTTTGTTTTTTGAGCCTCTTGTTTCTTTAAAAGGAAGAAATACCTGAATGAGGGTGCAAAAATTATATAAATGTTAAAATTTGGCAGGGTAATGCTTTGAATACTCTTCCTGTCCCACCCCTCACAAAACAATGTAATAGTCACCAGATAATTTCAGGATTTATTCTAAGATATTAATTCATAGTGGTGTAAACCAGTAATAACATTCAAGGTTGTAGAATAGATCCTGTCACAGACTCTATATCTGACCACATTTAGAGATGACACATCAAAAATCCAAGGTTAATGTCACTTGTGAATATGACTACTCCCAGCCGTAATAAGATCTTATGGCCTAGGGGGGAAAAATTGACAGTGTACTTTCTTCTAAAACAAAGAAGAAAAGGGTATATTTAGATTTCACATTTACTAGTAAATTTTAGAAAAAGGGAGCTCAGTCTGAGTTCCTTTGAAAGCATCATCCCATCAGGAAGAAGTTATTAAGTATACAATTAATTCTCCCATACTATCCAACCCAACAATTTAAGCCCTGGAACAAAAGAGGAAGGCTTCTCCATGCTAGTACTATCTGTGGCAGAACACAGAGATTATACATAGTATTCGTTCATTGAGTGCTATAATAATCACAACACAAAAAAATTTAACATAATAATCTAACATCATCTTTCTTAAATTACTAAAATACCATACAAGGATAGTTTAAAATGAACTGTCTCTGAGAAAATTTTCTAAGTGGAAAAAATTCTACACATTTTTATGGCTCAAAATGATTTTTACTATATTTGCCAGAACATATTTTGATTCTACCTGATTCTATCCATTTGAGCTTCATTATTATGCAGTGGATTTCTTAATTTTAAAATATGATTTCTCATCCTGGCTTTAATATGGTCAGAGTTCACCTATCTCTACATGTCTTTGTCTGTTTGCAGAATGTACGGTTCGTTTTTTTCCAACTCCAACCTTTCAGCTTTGCTAGAAATGCTGGGCAACAGGAAAGAATGAGTTCATGACTCACCAGATTGTAAGCTACTCTCTGCAGTAACTATAAACGCTGCCGTCAGTCTTGTTTTTATGGTGCTGATAAAGGAAGGTAACCTGTACAAAGGAGTTAGTTAAATGATCCAAAATGCCCTTGCTCAACACTGGAGATGCATTAATTTGTAGTCCTATAGTTACAAAACAGGAAATGAAATTTTTAGGGGCTGGCTGGCCAGCTGGTCAACCAAACAGTATACCATTATAACAGCAAAAGGAAATGTCATACGGCTCTTCTGTATCACAGGATTTATTTTGCAAATGCTTTTCTTTTTATATTTGATTTGTTCTTTTGCAGCTTGTATTTGCTTTAGCTTCTAGCTAAAGATGCTTTACAATGACTGTGTCCTTTCTGAAAATGATTTGTACTCATTTCCAAAGGACAGTTTCTCTGTTTAGCATTATGAAGTGATGTTTATGGTCACTTTGGAAAGTAGCACAGTTAATGAGGTTACTGTTAAATCAATAGCACAATGAAATGCAGGGAAACTTTAGTTCTATGTATTTTCCTTTTGTGACTTTGTTTGACATTTTACGATAACATTGTTTAAATAATCATATAAATCATTCAATATACAGAAACTAAACAAATTGATATGCATAAGCACAGAAAACAAAGTGTGTTGGGGAATCAAAATCTATATTTAGGGATTAGGTTAAGGTAAGGGGAAAATTTGGTAAACTTATGAAAATAGTATTGAGATGTGTTGTAACAGAAGCACTGGCAGGTGAGGCCTTATTCTGCATTTAGTGATCATACCAATAATAAAAATATCATAGAAAACACATTTGATAAAATGAAAACTCATTTGAGATTATTTTTAAAAGAGGAGTAAAAGAATGTACATTTAACCACAGCCAGACCTAAACAGAAATGAACATATAATATTGCACAGAAAACCATAAGGTTGAAGAGTAAATTTGATTAACCTTGAAAATGAAAGAAACCTTGTTTTCAAATATCATGGAATGAAATTTAGTATTTACTATGGAGTAAGATAGTGTATCAACTAAATAAAGGTATGGGCAAAACATATTTTAGCCATAAGTATAAAGAAAGGAGGGCCTTAGTCAGTTTGGCTCAGTGGATAGAGTGTAGTCCTGTAGACTTAAGGGTCCCAGGTTCAGTTCTGGTCAAGGGCACATGCCCAGGTTGCAGGCTCAATCCCCAGTGGGGGGCGTGCAGGAGGCAGCCAATCAATGGTTCTCTTTCATCATTGATGTTTCTATCTCTCCCTCCCTCCCTCTTCCTCTCTGAAATCAATAAAAATACATTTAAAAATTTAAAAAAAAAAGAAAGGCGGGACCAACCTGACCAAGAATTTTCTAAGAGAGAGAAGGAAGAAAATAGGCCAAAGAAAATGTGATAAGAAGGTTCCTGAAATATCAAAAGATTTCCGAAATCAACACAACCAGGGCCCTCCCAGTGATAAGTCAGAAACATTGTTTGTTGAAACCAAATTCACTTCCGCTTCACATGAGAGGCCTTTAACTTTGAGTAGGAGTTTGCAATGGATAATCTAACTTGCTAAAAGTAACTTTTCGCCATTGAACTGTGAAATGTTGAAGAGTCTTTATATTCAAGAAATAATTTCTGTACATTTCTCAGAACTCACAGGAGAAAACATAAGATTATGACATTCTTCTAATAATATTCTTCTGTGTATACTCACTTTATTTCATGAATCTTCAAGAAGCTTTCCCAAATATGGCTCTCACGACATCAATCAATTCCTGATACAATTGACTCAATTCCTAATTCTGCCTCTTGACAGCAACAGTTCAGCCAAAATAGAGGAAAGTCTAAGATGAAAGTCAACCTAAGGCCTGATTCATGGCAACCACAAGGGCCTGGATCTACAGAAGAATGCTGCACATAGGCCATCCCACACATGCTAGAGCAAAGGGCTCTGTTCACTTTCTGGATTCTCCTCTCTAGGATTCAGCTTACTGGTAAGATTTGCCCAACCCAAAGTCTGCCCTACCAAGCTCATCTCAAGAAGCTAAAAACTGCTGTACAGGAATACTTGGACTGATCCCGATTGAAAGGGAAAACATTTATGCAAAAACAAGGGATTTTTCTTACTCACCAAATCCAAACTCAAGGACCCTTTACTATTCAATGCATGATGCTGCTTCCACAAAGGAGGCAGGTGGATGAAACCGATTGAAACCCAAGTTAATCTAGAAAATAACTTTCAAATTATATAAAAATGTAGCATTACTCTGCCATAATTCTTTAATTATGCTGATGTAGAATCATATAGATAACCTCTCCTCTAAAAATGTAAAGACAAAAATTTTAAAAATTATTTTATTCAATTTAATTAGTTCATTTTTTAAAATTCAACACCATGATAGGCACTGGGGAAAGAAATGAGCACTACATAACAAACTGTGCACATAAGAGATTGTGCCACAGAGGAGACAGGCAAGACATTCAACGATAATCATAGAGTGTAGCAAGCGCTGTGCTAGAGATATGTTCCAGGAGTTGTGGGAATATACAGGAGGACATAGATTAAAGGGTCAAGACATGTCCACTGAATATTTAACCTAAATACTAAAGAATAGGTGTGATAGAGATAAGGAAATGGAAGGGGAAAGATTTGTATGCAGAGGGAACTGCCTGAGCAGAATCACCAAGGTAGGAAAGAGTATGATACTTTGAAGGAACTGTATCCAGAAGGTTGTGACTGGGAGCACAGAGGGCTTAGTGGACAATGAGGCTTGAAATGAGACAAGAGTACTACCAGAAGATCCTGTATGCCGTTCTGAGCAATTAGGATTTTTTTTATCTCAAAAATGCCAATGAAGGCTTTTCAGCAGAGGAGCTCCATGGTCGTTTTCTGCTGTAGTAAAAAGCAGTAAGAAGAATATCTGTAAGAAGGGATGGATGGTTGTAGAGCAAATCTAAATCAGAGAGATCAGTTAGGATACCAGAAGCAGGCACTTCTCTGGGGACTTACAATGAAGTTGCAGGTTAGCAGGATGATTCAAAGGCAATTAATGGAGTCAACAAGATCTGAGGATCAGTTAGTTAAGGAGTTGGGAAAAGAAGCATCTAGGATTTTCCTCCTAGTTTCTGGCTTGGGCACCTAAGAGGGGATAAGGGGCAGGAGATATGAGAAGAAAGATGTTCACTTCAGGGAACTTTGGATTTGAAGTATCTGAAGACAACCAAGGGAAGGTGCCAGGGAAATGGTTAGAAATGCAGGCTCAGAGGAACTGCCTGGTGGAAGGTACAGGACTAGGAGTCAACTGTGTACAAAATGCAAGTCAAGGGTATGGATAAGATGGCCCAGAAAGAGTGCATACCATTAGAAGAGGGCCAAGGACAAAACCTTAGAAACACTAACAAAATTAAGGTGTTCTTTTCAAACTAATAAATTTTGTTTGGAGCAGTGTTCCTTAGGTAGCAATTCATGATTAATGTTAATGATATTCAAATAATAATCTACGTTTCTTTTAACATTTCATGCATTGGGGCTAACATGAGATGGTGGCTTTCTCACTGCAAACCCAAATGTCCCTGTCAATAACAATGACCACAGATCCCAACGTGAGACCTACCTGGAAGCTACCAATTCAAATACCACTGCAGAAATATTTCAAGGAATCTATGAGATCGAATTTATTTTCATGACAAAACCAAGAGATTATTTGTCTCTTTCACTCTATTGATACTTGAAATGACCTTAGACAAAACTGCTGGCACCTTGGAGCAAATCAGGGAAGTGGCACTAACTGTATTAGTAGTCATGGTTTTCTTCATCACCCTACATTCACAGCAAAAAAACGAATACTGCTGTCACTCAAGAATGCCCCTATCAAGCAGAAAAAGGATCCGTTTCTTGCATCTCGACCTCTGGGAATAGTTTGTGTGACAAAATGAGAAATACACATACAGCACTTCTATATACCAAAGTCCATGAGTATTCCTACAAAAAGCATTTGTGCACTTGAGTTGCAAGGCTGGCCAAGCCTTCCTCCCCCCTTCCCACCCCCCCCCCCCCGCCCATGGACCACTTTAAAAAAAAAAAAAAGAACAACTGACAGGAAAACCATGATGATTTAGACCTGAGTATTTGGCAGACATTTTCTCAACAAATTAATGAAGTGAGCCTGTCACTTCAAGGAAAATACCTAACAGTATTTGCTGACAATGATAGAATTCAAGGTTAAAGTAAAAATTAGAGTTATGGAAAATGTGTATTCACCACATTAAGCTGGACAGCTTCCTAATGCTTAAAGACTTTTCCAATGACATCAATGGTGACATTAAACAATGTAAATTTTTAAATATTGTATAATATATTGTGTCAACCTTAGGGATATTCACATAATTCAGTGAACTAGTATTTTCTAGATTACCAATGAATGATGTTACAAAATGAAAGCATGCAAAAGATTCATTCAAAGTACAAAAATATCACTGATATGGGTTCATATTGCAACTAACCTTTATGTTAACATGAAATAGGTATATTATTGCTATTTAAATATTTTCAAATTTCTCAGTTTTTATTTTGAATATAGTAAATACTGATGGATATAAGCTACATACACAAAAGGCCTTTAGGGGGTCTCAATAATTTTTTAGAATTTAAAAGAGTCTTAAGACCAAAAATTTGAGAACCATTCTCTTAGGGAAAAACAGAACAGGTTTTAGAAAGATATTCTCACTGCCCCATTGCCCTACAGTCTTCCCTTCCCTCTTACCTTCTCCATAAGCCCTGCCTAAATAGTATTTAGAAATGTCAGTCTACTTCTTTCACCCATTGACCATCTTTATCTTCTTCTTCAGTACACCATTCCATGACAGGTCATGATTGTATTGCAGAGAAAGTTCTGCATTATTAAATTGAGAATTTGCCCTTCTCAGAAGCTGGTCTGATCTGCAACAACAAAAATATCTTCTCCCTCTAATGAATACATATTTTTCCCCACAATATTTTTAGAATAATTATGATCTCTGGTCATTTTTATACCACTCTAGCCCATTTTTAGTTTGAATGCCTGTGTTTTATTAGCTAAGCTATTCAAGCAGAAAGATAATTATTGTGAACTCTCCTAGTCAATAAAATTTCATTAGAGCATCTCTATGCACATGTTGAACTTTAATTAGTGTAGTTTCATCATGATGTGTAAATACATTAAAATGAGTAAGTTATTCTGGTCTTAATCAACGGAAGTAACAAGAAATTTATATTTATGAGCAAATCATATTCTTAATGAAATATGCACATGCCTAACTTGGGTTTAAGGCTAGTACAAATGTTTTAACTTAAGAACAGCATGCTACAGATATGTGTACATGAATGTTTCCTATGCTTTCTGTCCTTTCATTCAATCCATATTTCAGTTAAATGAATTTCCTTTGCTCTAAATGAATTGTGTTACATTGAAATCATTTAATTTCTAAGACAGGTAGCCAGTGTTTTGGGGTCTCAAATAGCAATTTCTGACAGATACTGTGGATGGACAATTGACATGTATAACATATATGCCAACACACTTCTAGTAGAGGTTGTAAAGGCAAAAACAATATATTTCTTAGACTCTCTTGAAGCCAGGGTTCTGGACTGACTGAAGATCCAATCAGATGCAGTCATGTGGGAACTGGTTTTGGAATGGTGCTAAGTAGGCAAGCAAGGGCAAGAGGCCCCATTTTGGTGTGGATCGAGCTGGATCTGACTGAGGCTGCAGCAGTATCACTCTGCAGCCAGGACCTCAAACAAGACTCTTGGTTTCACAGATGGCTGTGCATGTGTGTGTGCATGTACGTGAGAGCGTGTTGCATGTGCGTGTGTGTGTGAATTCTCACCCAAGGATATTTTTCCATTGGCTTTTAGAGAGAGTGGAAGGGAGGGGGAGAGACACTGAGAGAGAAACATCGATATGAGAGAGACACATCCATTGGTTACCTCCTACACACTGGGGATCAAGCCTGCAACTGAAGTATGTGCCCTTGACCAGAATTGAACCCAGGATCCTTCCATTCGTAGGTCAACACTCTGTCCACTGAGCCAAACTAGCTTGGGCAATAGATGGTTTCTTCATCATGGCAGGAGCAGCAGTACGATTCTGTGGGGGCTTTGGGAGTTATCTATGGAAGCTCAGCCTAGAGGCTATTTCTTTAGCTACCTATCCCCAATGATCCTGTAAGTCTGTTTTGTTTTTAATAAAAGTTTTTACTGATTTTTAGAGAGAGAAAGGGAGAAGAAGAGGGAGAAGGAGGAGGAAGAGGGAGAGAGAGAAACATCGGTGGTTAGAGCATTGGCCCATGGACTAAAGGATCCAGGGTTTGATTCCGGTTCAGGGCAGGTACCTCAGCTGCAGGCTCAATCCCTGACCCCAGTCTGTCGGGGTCAGGCGAGTGTGGAGTCAACCAACTGATGTCACACCAATGTCTCTCTCTGTGTCTCTCCCCCTCCCTTCCACTCTCCCTAAAACAGAAAAATCAATGGAAAAATATCCTTGGGTAAAGGTTGACAAAACAAACAAAAACAAGTGTGAATGTCTTAAGGAATAGGCTGATAAAAAAGAAGCTCTCTCAATTAGGAGGAGAATTTTTGTATCCTTCTGTTTGGAGAAAAAAATTTTTTAGTTTTTCTTAGTATAAGCAAGGTTCTCTCCTGGGCCCTCTTTTAATGGTATTCACTCTGTCGGCGTCACCTCATGCACATCCCTGGGTTTAGTGCTCGCCTTTTATACACAGTGGACTCTTGATCCCATACCTCCCACCAGGCAATTCCTCTGAGCTATGAGCCTGCCTTTCCAATCATTTCCCTGGCATTTTCCTTGGGGTGTTTTCAGGCACCTCAAACCCATCGTGTCCCAAACTGAACATTTTTTTTCTCAAATCCTTCCTGCAACTTGAATCCGGGTGTGATGGCAAGTACTCAATCAGCCATATTGAATCATGAAGCAACAGAAAGTTAGAGAGTGACAGTGACTTCACAGAGATATGCTGCTCCTGGACTTCTTACCTCTGAACTGTTTTGTGTGTTTTTGTGGGTTTTTTTTACAAATAAATAAATAAATAAATATCTTGTTTAAGCTACTGTGATTTGGGGTTTTCAATTATATGCAACAGATCTTAATCCTACCCTGGTACACATAATTTTCCCAAATTATTTCTATTTTAAGATTATGTTCTTTTAAATAAATGCTTTCACCAATGAGTAATGAGAGAAAGGAGTCATTATCTCAAGATAATAGCTGTCCCAAGTTACAGAATCAACCTCTGGACATATTGTTAGATCCATATTAAATTTTCAAGAGTAAAAGCTAGATTCTCCTGTATGCATTCTTAAGAATAAAAACTTGAGTTGAGTCAGTGTGTTTTACATATTATGCATCCCCCTCAAGCTGGGTACAGGAGTACTTACAACATAGGTAACCTTGTGTTTCAGTGGTTTCTTAGTACAGTGCATAGAAACACCACATAGAGTACACCTGGGTTCATGCCTAATATAGAAGCACCCTTGGCCATTCACCTCTGGGGCCTGCTCTGGGATCTGTTAAACTGAAGACCAGTAATCCCTGCTGAAAGCTGAAAAGGCAAATGAGGATCTCTTCATCTTCCACAAGATTCTCTGGACATCACACAGAAGGTTTGGCTTGGAAGCTACACTTGACCACAGTACACTCAGTTCACACACCCTTGTACCAACTCTCTGGGCGTTCTTAAACTATTTTGTTCCATGTACCCCTAATAGGTTTGCAAGCCAATTACATTGAAATACAATCATCAACATATATTTTGAATTTAATATATGTGATTCTTTACTAAAACATTAAATTTCAAGATGTTGCAGTATGTCTAACGATTACCATGATAAAAAGAGAGAAGGATAAATGATATTTTCTGATATCACTAATAACTGTAATATAAAAGGAAAATATATATCATTTCTATTAGAGTCAGAATCATGGCATTATCAATAGTTAATATGGTTGTGATTTGTGGCCTACATTTATAGGGGAAGAAAATACTAAAATTTTGCTACAGATTGGTAAAAGAAAAAAATCAATATATAGATTTTTTTCCCATCAGGTTCATGGGCCCCTTAATTCTGAACACAGATGCCTAGTGAGTCTATGAACCCCAGGTTAAGTCTGTGAATCCTACTTTAAATCATGAGAGAATCCTGCATCAGAAACCACATAAGAATTCTGGTTTGTGATGATTAATGCCTGATGGCATTGGTCTTGTATTTTAGCACCTTTCACAGTTCACAAACTTTATGATAGCTGTACTGCATAGATATCTAATTCCAGTCACTGTCATCCAGAAAGGCCTAGGTTGTAAAATCTTAATCTCCCTGCAAATGACAAATAACATCAGATTGCAGTCGTAGCCAATGCATGGATTAAAGGAAAAATGAACTACCAGCTAGCCCCTTAAAGATCTCTTCAGTAGAGGATTGAGACCCAGGAAAGTAGCTATGCATCTACTCTATACAAATTATGTTTTGGCAGATTCTCTGATAAAAGACCTCAATCTCAAAGGCCTTATTTGGAATATCCTTCTGAATACTAAAATCAAATGCAAAACTAAAAGAAATAATAATCAAGTTTCTTTGAAAATTCACCATAAACATTAAGTTCTACTCTCTCTTCAAAATCCATTTAGTAAAAGAATTTCTATAATAAAGTGGTGTCTGATGAGAACAATTTAAGGAAATATTTCTGGTATTTTTGTCTACTATTAAAGAGACATATGCAAGTAAAATCTGGAGTGCTCATCACAAAGTATATGTTTTAAAATTTTATCAAAACCATAGGAGATTTTTAAAAACAACCTCAGTGTTATCCATATAAACAGACTATAGCCCAGCCTTAGAGTAATTTTTGAAGCCTATATTCAAATAAGTTCAGTGAAATTAGGAAAAATAAAGGGAAAACATGTCTAATTTAAAAGGTAGTTTCAAGTGGCCTGCAATTTGAGAGTAAAATTAACTCTTAACAAAAAGATACATTCTGGAAAGAAACCAGGATGGCGGCATAGGTAAACACTGGGAATTGCGGCCTTGCACAACCATTTCAAAACCACAATGAAAAGAAAAAACGGACACTACTCAGACCCATAGGAAGGCTGGCTGAGTGGAAATTCTACAACTAGAAAGAGATTGAGACTCAGAGGAGGTGCAGAAGTAAAGTGCAGAGGTACAGAGACACGCACAAAGGGGGTTCGCGGAAAGGGCTGGCAGCTGAGGACACGGTTGTCTTTTTCATACCTGAGGGAGGCACAAGCTCCCAATGGCTCTGAATTCCAGTTCTGGGTGAGTTTCTGGGGACCCAGACTCATATGGGGAAAAGCTGGACTGTCTGGCACTGTCTGGCACCGTCTGGCACTGGGAGGATCTCCAGAGTGGCTTTCTCTCAGCAGTGCTGAGGGTCACTGAGACCTGGTGCCTCTTAGGGCAGGGCTGAGAATCAGCCATAGTTATTTGCTCCGCCCTGTTGATTCCCTGAGACCCCCAAGCTGCACACAGAGGCTTTTGCATATAAAAGGCTGGGAAGCCTCAAGCAGAAGCTAAAATAGCATCTCCTTACACATCCAAGAGCCAGTGTACCCAGTGGTCAGAGTGGGACCACCCAGACAACAATTCCTCAGATCCATAAGGGGCACACTCAGGGGCCAGACTCAGTGAGCACCAAAGCCCCACTGAAGCAAGTCTTGTCCCATAAGGGTGTCTCCAGCACAGAAGTTCTCCCACCATAGACACAGCTGATTCTCACAGCCAAGTGGTCTGGAGGTCAAATCCTCTCAGTGATACCAACAACAATCAAGGCTTAACTACAACAAGACTGTGCAGAAAGCCTACAAAGGGGTGCACCAAGAGTGTCCACCTCAGGTAATTGGAGAGGCTGAGCCACTCGGCCTGATAGGACCCCTAGCACATAAAGCTACTCTATCAATGCAGGGAAGCAGCCAAATTGCGGAGACAAAGAAACAGATCACAAATGACAGAAATGGAGGAAAGCAAACAACTGGATATAGAGTTCAAAACCACGATTATAAGGCTTTTCAAGAATTTTCTAGAGACTGCTGATAAATTTTAAAAGGACCAGCTAGAAATTAAGCATACACTGAATGAAATAAAGAATAATATACAGAGATCCAACAGCAGACTAGAAGATCGCAAGAATCAAGTCAAATATATGAAATACGAAGAAGCAAAAAACACTCAACCAGAAAAGAAAAAAGAAAAAAGAATCCAAAAATATGAATATAGTGTAAGGAGTCTCTGGGACAACTTCAAGCGTACCAACATCAGAATTATAGGGATGCCAGAAGAAGAGAGAGAGCAAGATATTGAAAACCTATTTGAAGAAATAATGACAGAAAACTTCCTCTACCTGGTGAAAGAAATGGAGTTACAAGTCCAGGAAGTGCAGAGAACCCCAAACAAAAAAAATCCAAGGAGTACCACACTAAGACACATCATTATTAAAATACCAAGGGCAAACGACAAAGAGAGAATCTTAAAAGCAGCTAGAGAAAAGCAGTCAGTTAGCTACAAGGGGGCACTCATAAGACTGTCAGCTGATTTCTCAACAGAAACTTTGCAGGCCAGAAGGGAGTGGCAAGAAATATTCAATGTGATGAATAGCAAGAAGCTACAACCAAGATTACTTTACCCAGCAAAGCTATCATTCAGAATTGAAGATCAGACAAAGAGCTTCACAGACAAGAAAAAGCTAAAAGAGTTCATCACTACCCAACCAGTATTATATGAAATGCTGAAAGGTATTTTTTGAGAAGAGGAAGAAGAAGAAAAAGTAAAGATAAAAATTATGAACAAAAAATACATATCTATCAACAAGTGAACCTAAAAATCAAGTGAATAAAAAAAATCTGATCAACAGAATAAACTGGTGAATAGAATAGAATCAGGGGCATAGAAAGGGAGTGGACTAACAATTCTCAGGGGGAAAGGGGTGTTGGGGGTGCGGGAAGAGACTGGACAAAAATCGTACACTTATGGAGGAGGACGGGGGGGTAAGTACAAAGGGTGGGGTGGGAACTGGGAGGAGGGGATCTATGGGGAGGAAAAAGAGGAACAACTGTAATAATATGAGCAATAAAGATTTTTAAAAAGATACATTCTGCTAAGACAAATCATTATCACAAATATCAAGATGCAGAAATCACAGAAAATTTATAAATATGTCCTGGCAATTCTAAACACACAAATGCACCACACAATACCAGATTTAGAGTCAAAGAAACCTGTTTTAAATCTTGGCTCTGGGGGGAAGGAAGATGGCTGCCGATGAGAAGGCAGACTGAAAGACAGTGAGAGAGAGAGAGAGAGAGAGAGAGAGAGAGAGAGAGAGAGAGAGAGAGAGAGAGAGAGAGAGAGAGAAGGATCGGAGAATGTGTGGATGTACCAAGTGTAGAAATTTGTGGGTGTGCAACAGCTATACTCCAGAGGACTGTTGGAGAACCCGAATGGGGCTCCCTTAACCGGGTGCTGCCTCCACTGCTGCTGAAATCTCTCCCGGAGCTGCTGAATCTGCTGCGGAAACTGGGCCATCTTGGGTGACTGTTACAAGAAACGTATACATCCAGGGATACTGCAAACAGGTCACTCAGGGACCAGCCAGGAACCCAGGAACACCGGAACTCAAACCAAGAATACGTGGACCCAGACGAGCCCTGCACCTCCTCACGGAAAGGTCAGATTTCGCTTGTTAAAAGCGTGGTTTGTATTCCAGGTGAGAGAGTTGAAAGCGCACAGGAGAAGTCTCTGCGCAGCACAGTCTGCGCCCCTCCCCTCAGGGCCAGCCTGCGCTCCATAAAGTCCGAGGCTGTTGGCACCAGCGTGACCTGAGTGTGGGAAGGGGTCCCGCAGGCTGCTAGCAGAAGGGAACGCAAAAAAACCACCCCATAACTGATCGGGTCACGAAAAGACAGCCTCGGTTTTGGGTCGCAGAGAAGAGACATTGGGAGTGTTACGTGCAGAGCTGGAGGAGGAAGGGAGCCCGCGCATCTCTTTGGAGAGGTTCATTTTTCCCTCTCGTTATTAAATCTAGGCTTGGGATTATTAAACCCAATACATAGGAGCACCCAATTGGGGTCGCTCACGGAGACTGCAAGGGAAAACCCTGTTTGTGTGTCTTGAGAAGCAGAGCAGGGAGTGACAGATTCAGAAACCAGTTCAGGGGCAGTCCATTCCGCCAAACTTGTATTAAGTGTGATAGGGAAAACAAAACCTAAATGCTGGCTAGAGAGGACTTGTAGCCGAAGAGGTCACTCCAGAAACACTGCCACCCATAGGCTGATTCACAAACTGACTCTTCTGTAAACACAAATAAAGGCAGAAATACTGCCGGCTTTTAAATCAGGAGTGGTGTATGACGCAGAGGAGTAGTGAATCGCAGGAAACTTCCATACTTTCCTGAATAGCTGACAAGACTAAGGCACACCAATCAGAAGAGGAGAATAAGTGAATGACCCTCACTACTGCACATTTTTCCCTTTTTTTAAATTTTTTTTAATTTTTTTTCTTTTTCTTTTTTTTCCTTTAAGAAACAATTTTTTGTTTTTTTTCTCACTTGATTTTACCTTTTTAATTATTGTATCTTCATTTTTAATCAATATTATTACTACTACTATTTTTTTTCTTTTTCTAAGAGTCATTTTATTTTATCTTTATATTATTTTGAGATTAGTATTCTTCATTCTATTTTCAGATTTCCTATAGCATCATTTTACTCTATCTCAACTTTACCTTTATGCCAACACTCTCTTCCTCACTATTCCCCTATTGTTGTCCTTTTTCTCTTAACCAACTCATGCTTTAGATTCTCCCTATTCCCTCTTTTTACCCCCCTGTTACAATTTCACCCTACTAAGATATCTAATTTCCAATC
>PVJC01042156.1:0-15049 GCA_004026665.1 Murina feae
TATTTCCAGAGGAGATGATAGAATTTCAGCAAATGGGGCTTACTTACCTTAGGCCACAAACAAGGAATCCTAGATCCCTGGTTCTAGAGCTCAAAGTTGTAATCACACTGCTAAAGCCCTATTTTCATGATAAAGTTACTCCCAATCTGGGTACTCTGAGAGACTATTGGTCAAATTTCTTCTGAAGAGCCCTAAAAATACAGATAATAATTACACATTAATTGGGATTACATGAGATTGATAAATTTTGCTAATTTATTCAATTTTAATGAGAATTATGTACACAGATAGATTATACACATTTCAATGAAAAAATATGTAATATTTCTAAGCCTTTCATATCATAGTGGACCAGCAACATCACCAGGCAAGTTGCTAGCAAATTTCAGGCCCCACCACCACCATGGAATCACAAACTCTGAAAATCTGTCCCGGCAAAATGTTTAGCAAGCCCTCCTGGTGATTATGATACATGCTAAAGTTTAAGAATGACTTCTGGGAAAGATTTTAGCTGGCTTCCAAATCAGGCAAACGAAAAGCAGTTTGAAATGGGGAGGGGATATATTATGAAAATATATTGAAACAATCTATAAAGAGTGGTTGCCATTAGTTCTTTTCCAACTACTTAAAAAATATTCTGATACCTACACGTTTTCCTTCAATGAAGAGTTGAAGATTCTTCTCATTTTTTTCTAAAGAATTTAAACAGTATGAAAGAAATTTTCTAGTAATGTGAATTAAAAATGGTCTTTAAATTAAAAGAAGCAATTTCTCACTTACCCCACAGTGAGGGCGTAGTCAAGAAGTCACAGCAGTTCTAATTGGCTTTTTATGTTTCACTCTAAAATTTTGGACAAGCCAAACTATAAAGTAAAGTTAAATAATAAAGACATTCATTTTCAGACATGCAAAGCCTCAAATACATTCTTTCTCACAAAACTCCAAGAGGTTTTACTCCACTGAAACCGAGGAGTAGACCAAAGGAAGAGGAAGACCTGGGATCCATTGAGTAGACCTTCCAAGAGTAGAGAAAGTATGTTCCATAAGTATGTTGGTGCAGAAGACTTAGCAAGTAAATTTTACAGATTATTTCTCTAAGGAGGACTATAGCTGAAAACTCTCCAAGTAAGAAATGGGATTGATAGATTATCTAATGTAAATTGAAAGTGGCATTCACATAAGTTTTATATTGCTGTTGAGTAATTGGACATCAAACTAGAAATGGGGGTTGGAGATGGCTCCAGACAACAACCCTTCTTTTCACAGCAGATGTTTTTTGGGGGCACCTTTCTCAGTTCAGGTGCTCTGGATGGCCATCCAGCTTGGGTTTAGACCCCATTGTTCTCAGTGGGACCCGCCCACAGCTAAAATATCCCTCTGGAATGGCAGCTCCTGCCTGTGGATCCCAGCCAGCTCTTCTGCGCCTCCATCCTACCAGTCTCTATGAGCTCTCCACTTTCCATGCTTGATTTACAGGTCTCTCCAGCTAGTCTTCAGTTGATTATTCAAGATCATTTTTCTGTATTTTAATTGTAATTCCCATTTGGTCCTGGGAAAGTGTCAGTGTAGTTTACACTTACTTCTCCACCATTTGGAACTTGATGTTTGTCTGTTGACTTTGATTATGACTTTATGTTTCCAAACAGAGTGTTTTGATTTCATAAAGTGAACTTTATGAATCTTTCATTTATTGTTTCTAGATTTATATTTATACTTTGATTTCTGTGTTCCTTGGTTAAAAGTTAAATTATATTCTTTTCAGGCTACCATTTGTTTTTATTCCTTTAATTTTTTAATTCTTTATTGTTAAAAAAATATTTGCCTTTTAAAAAGTTCATCCTGTACTACCAGATATTTTTCCATCTAATCTAATAAAAGAGTAATATGCAAATTGACCATCACTCCAAGAAACCTAAGCCACGCCCACCAGCCAAGTCACGCCTCCAGCCAATCAGAGCAGCTGTATGCAAATTAACCCAGCTAAGATGGAGGCCAGCAGCCACAGAGCTAGCGTAAGCAGGAGGCTTCCGTTGCAACTGCCTGACTAGACTGGTGGACCTCTGCTCAAGCAACAATGTTTCAATTATAGAAGCCACTGAGCTGAAGCAAACAGGGGCATTCCTTTGCCTGCCTAGGCCTCCACTCAAGGTAATAAAGTTTCAATTATAGAAGATAAATAAACCCCAGAAACCTGATTCCAGCCAGCCTCACTAGGAAACGGGTCAATGAGAGCTGTGAACAACCTAAAATGGCCCTCAGCTCCTCACCCAGCCTGGCCACACCCCAATAGGGTGAGGGTCCCACTGTGGGTGCTTGGCCAGCCTGCAAACAGCCATCAGCCCCTCACCAGGCTGGCCAGGCATGCCAGCATGTGGACATCCCCCGAGGGGTTCCAGACTGTGAGAGGCCACAGGCCATGCTGAGGAACTCCCACCTCAAGTGCACAATTTTTTGTGCACCGGGCCTCTAGTAAATAAATAATCAGGTACCTGGAAACATGTTGTTCCTTTTGGTGTAGCCTTCAAACTTTGTTGGTGGGATCAAAGCTACATTTATTCTAAGGTTCTATGGTTTAATTATTCCTTTCCCTCTATTTATTCAAGACAATTCTAGTATTTTAATCACTGTCTATTGGGTTATGAGGTGTTTCTCCTGGCTACTATGTTACAGACATTTTTCATGCAAAGTGACCATTGCAACAGAGAGGGGAGAACTTATTCATGAACTCAACAGCATGTATTACTGTACTTCTCAACAGGGTTGATTGCTTTAGTGCACTGCTAAATGTCCATCCTATGTACAGTGGAGACTAGCAATGCTGAAATCTATTTTGCAGTGGGGAAACTGTTCTTGTAACTGATATCAGGTGGATTATATTGGATCAGGCACTGTTTCCCCTAGTCTTTTCAGGGTTTAATATTTTTCCTAGCCTTGATTATTTGTCATATGTATTCCTTTATTAGCACTCAACTGAATATTTAAGTGTGACTCTGTGCAGATCTCTAGGTAACATTCTGGGGAACTCTCTTGTTTTTGCTGTGCCTTACAAGTTCTTTCTTACTGGATATCTTGGGCCCCAGCTCTGTCTGCACAACTTAGGAAATCCAGGAAGCTCTCTCTGTGTGTTGGCCATGGTATTTTCTCTATGTTGTAGGACGGAGCACTAGTAGAACTTTAGGTTTTCTGTCTCTCTAGAATGACCATTTTTCACTGCCTGATGCTTTGTGTGCTATTATTTCATATATTTTGTCTGTAAAAATAAAATTGCATAATTATTGATGACATTTTTGCATAGATACAATAATTTATTATTTAATTTAGACAAAAAAATTGTTATTCTCTGCAAATTTTGAAAGATTCATCTACATATCTCTGTTTAATTTGTTACTAATCCTTTAATCTTGTAATATTTAAATCCATGACCATATGGCAAAATTATTGGCCAATGTCCACAAATATATACTATACATCTCTCTGGCCGTTTATATATTCATACTAAGTGACAACAAACTATACTGCTTTAAATTCTTACTGGGAGGATATTCTTCACCATTATATTTAAGGACCATATCTGAAAGTGACTATATTATTTTTACAATCTAGTTCTGAATGGTACCAGAAGATTGGGCAAGTCCATCTATGTCAGGCAGAATAATGGCCACCAAAGATAGCCACATGCTAATATCTGGGACCTTGGAATATTTTATTATGTTTCATGACAAAGGAGGCTTAAAGTGAAAGATAGAATTACATTCCCTAATCAGCTGACCTTGAGGGAAATAAATTATCTTAGCTTGTCCAAGTTGGCTGAATATGATAATGATAACAATCCTTTTAAGAGAAAAAGTGAGGCAGGAAGGTCGACTTGAAGACACTATGCTGTTCTGGCTTTGAAGATGGAGGAAGAGGCTTTGAGTGAAGGAATTTAGATTTCCAGCACCTGTAAAAGGCAAAATAACACATTATTGCCTAGTTCCTCCAGAAGGAATGCAGCCCTGCTGAGCACCTTGATTTCTAGGCCAGTAATAAGCATTTGGGACTTTTGAACTCCAGATCTGTAAGATAACAAATTTGAGTTGCTTTATACCACTAAGCAAATGGAAGCTAATATGCTATTTTTTCCCTTTGCTAACTGATCATAGCAAACATCCCGTGAGATACAAGAATTAATTGAGAGAGAAATAGCAATGAAATATAAATGGTTACTGTAGCAATATGAAAAACTTGCTCATGCAATTTACTTGAGTTTTCATAACTATTCAGGTCTCCTATCAAATATTCAACTTCTTTAAGAATGAGCACTGCTATTTTCACTGAAAATTATGATTTTGTGGGTTATTAAAGATCCAGTTAATAAAAAGCAAATCAAGGATCCTGGTTCTTTAGTATCCCATAGTTAATAATCAGTTCCTACCAATGTCCAATAGCATAACAAAAGATTTTCTCAAAGAATTGTATTTAATTGTAAAAGAAGGATGTATTGCCCTCAGCACCCTGAGGTACTGTACTGCAGTTCCCTTAGTGGGACTTTTCAGAACTCCATGCAACAAGCTACTTGCTATTTCACCAGAGCAGAAGAAGGAAGCATAACATAAACCATTGTAAAATATCTGGACTTTTTAAAGCCCAGCATCTCTACCCAGCATCCTGGAATCTAGAGAATAAATCTAGTTTTTTTTATCCTTGAGAAAGAGAAAAAACTAGGAATTAGGTGGTAGATTTGACAGGTAAAGGGGTCTCATAAGAAACTCTACTTCTATAAACCTATATATTGTATTATATATTGAGAAAAACATTTCCCAGGCAATTTACAAAGCTCATTACACATTTTTCACTAAATTTGTTTTCCATAATAACCTTTTTACATGGTCACTAATACAATGAAATAGTAAAGAATAGGACATGATGCAGCAATAAAATTGTAGCTACATAGACAAGGAATGCTATTTCTTCATCTTTAAAAATACCTAAGCAAATTTTAGTTCCTTTGTGCTTTTGAACTGGGATCTGCACAATACAAACAAATACACATATCTTCTGG
The DNA here is from genome assembly GCA_004026665.1 of Murina feae. Lineage (NCBI taxonomy): Eukaryota > Metazoa > Chordata > Mammalia > Chiroptera > Vespertilionidae > Murina > Murina feae. The sequence continues at coordinate 5,042 of PVJC01042156.1, forward strand.
CTTTGTAGACATTTTTCCAATTAGAAAACAAGTTTGTTAGATATTTTATAAAATACAGAAACTTTATATTAGAAAAATAATCAAAATATTCTCTAGAGGAAACTACTAAGTGGAAAAGGAAGTAAAATTGTAGGGTAATCTCCTAGGATACAGTGTAGAGATTATACAAGGATAAACAATTCATTGATATAACCTGGTATATTTTTGAGAATTAGAGTAATGATAATAAATTACATATTATGAGCATGAGTATAATTTTACAAATGTATGTACTGCTTTTAAATTAGAGCCCTGTTGTTTTACCCAAATATTCTGTGTCTACATTGTATTTTCTAATTTTTAATGAATAACTTCAGAACAAGACTGCCCTTCCTAAACATTTATCATGGCATGAAATAAATTAATGGCCTCAATAAAGTATAAATACTATCAATTATAAATTATTCAAAAGTTGATAAATGTTGAATCTTTGTCATATTAAAAACTTCAAATTATCATTTGCTTATTTACAAATATCTAAACCAACAGTTCTCAAAGAAAAGCATTTATTTCACACCACAGCCATCTCTAATCTTGAAGCTATTTAGTAGACTTAGCACAAATTACAATGATTAGGTTCTTTAAAAGTTTAAACAAAGCACAATTTTTTAAAAAAAACTCTGCAAATCTTCTGTAACTGAAAAGGGAAATTCAGTGATTTTAATTCAGAGAAAGCCTTAGCAGAATGCAATACTGGAAAGAAGCCCATTTAATATATATATATTGATTTCAGAGAGGAAGGGAGAGAGAGAGAGATACATCATTGATAAGAGAGAATCACTGATCGCCTGCACCCTGCACACCTCATAACTTGGGCATGTGCCCAGACCAGGAATCCAATCATGACCTCCTAGTTCACAAATGGACTCTCAACTACTGACCCATGCCAGGTGGGCCAGAAGCACACTTTCTAAGCAAAAAATTATGAATAGTTTATAATAGTTTGATATTTAATGAAGTACATGGTAGTAGTATGGCAAATACAGAAAAAATAAATAAAAATAGTAACTCTTTGGTTTACAGAGAAAATATAAAATAGTAAATGTGTGATGTTAAATATAAAAAATAACCAAAAATTATTAACTGAGACTTTGTTGTCTTTCCCACATAGGAGAGTTTTGCAAAGAGTAATCTTGTACAGCTGACAGCAGGCTAGATATGAAAAGATTACAGCTCAGACAAGTAAGGAAACTAGAGTTAAAGTTTCTTAAATTTAAGACATGCAGATGAGTTCACAATATTGGAGAGATACTTAATATAAAAAAAGGCATCAAAATAGCTTATAAACATGTGAAAGTGTGCCAGATATTTATAATCATGGAAATGGAAAATATAACCAGGAGATTTGACTTAATCCCAACTGATACACTAATTCAAAAGAATATATGCACCCCTACATTTATTGCATTATTACCTACAATAACCAAGGTTAGCCCTTCAGTAGATGAATGGATAAAAAAGCTGTGCTAGATTTATACAGATGGACTACTATCTGTTCTAATAAAAGAGTAATATTCAAAGTAACCATCATTTAGAGACGCCTGAGACATGCCCCCCAGCCAAACCACACCCCCATCCAATCTGAGTGGCTGTATGCAAATGAATCCAGCCAAGATGGAGGCCAGCAGCCATGGAGCTGGAGCAAACAGGAGGCTTCTATTGCAACTGCCTCTCTATGCTGGCTGGGCCTCTGCTCATGGCAACAAAGTTTCAATTATAGAAGATAAACAAATCTCAGAAACCTGACTCCAACCAGCCTTCTAATTATATGTGGTATTTGCTTCTTAAGAAACAACTATTATTACAAAAAATGTAAATAGATGCATAAAGACCAGTAGCTCCACAGACATGAATTTTTCATTTCTACAACAAATGAGATGAATTTTATTTTTTAAAAGGGGAATCCTCCCCTCAAGTGGAACAATGCTAACATTAATTGAGAACATTGTAAAATAAAATAGAGATAAAATTATAACTAATTATTACAGTTTCAAATTACCTAAAGCTCATATTATTCACAAGGTTTCTTTTGAAACAAAAGTAAAGAAGCATCCACAATAAAACAGTTCCATTAAATGCTAAATGTCTTTGTATATCCTATTCTGGTGACTTTAGATTACTTCACTCAAATGGAATACTAAGTAATCACAAATCAATTAATAAAAGTAGAACTACCAGGATGACCAGAAGGTCTGGTGGCTGTGCTATGCACTGTGGCAGCCAGAAGCCTCATCCATGCAGGATCACCCCCAACATCCCAATGAGGGTGGGGCTAGCCAGACAACCACCTTGGCTGGCAGAAATTTGGGGTCCCAGGACCTTGGAGCTGCTCAGTCTTGGTCTCCAGTAGCTTTGCGGGCAAACCTTCCCGGGATCAAGGTACTGGAGTTGGGGATGTAGTGGGAAGGCTTTACTGGTGGCCACAGAAATCCCCAGTCCCTGGACTGCACACAGGACCTGGGCATCTGGCTCCAGTCAGAACAGGGGCAGGAGGCAGCAGCACATAGTAGCCAGGAGGCATGGGATCTGACCTGGGCTCTTACCCCACCTACTAGGCCCAGCAGCATCAGCAGGTGGGCCATGATATGCAGCGAGACACTGGGCTGCAGACCTGAAGGGCAGCAAGCCAGGAGGGCAAGGACCTGCACCAGACAGAGCCCTGAGCAGCATGGGCGGGGCTGAAGCTGGAAACCCTGGTGGAAGGGGCAGGGCTGCAGCCCCACACCTTTTGGGCCTGGGCCTTGGAATTCAGAGGTCAGCCCCACTTCAAGAGAGAGGAGGTGGCATAAAGTGGCAAGGCCACAGGAGGGATAGGAAATGTCGTGGCCATCTTCGGGAAGCACAGCTGCCAAGGTCTTCACTATGAACAGATGATCTTTGGTCTCCGTTCTACAGAAGAGAAGTTGAGACTCCAAGAAGGGAGCCTTCCCCAACACCTCACCCACTTCTCAGACCTGACCCTGTGCAGCATTGTTTTCACTGAAAGAAGAGGTTTCAAAATGATTTTAGATCTTTGCCATTTTAGGCAGGAAGGAATTTAGCACAGGGAATTGGTGCTTGGGAAATCATTGGAAAGCTGGAGAAGTGGGTATTAGGTTGAGCCCCCAGGAAAGACTTCCTGCGAGTGGGAGGAGCTGCCCCCTCAGCCACAGCTGAATTCTAGGACACTCTGGCACACCTGTGACCTGGGGATCAGGAATCTGCTGCCCCCACAAGTGCCCTCCAGATCCCACAAAACAGGGCACTGCACACTGCCTCTGCCACAACTGTCTGTGTACAGCCTGGAAACCTCCACATCTCTGCAAACCTTATCATCAGCAGCAAACAGCCCAAACTGCGGGAAGATACCTCTGTCCCACTCTGCCTTCAAAATATGGCGTAAGAGCATCCAATCATCAGAAAGGAATTCATATCCAGAAACCTAGCTGCAAAGGAGTTTGGGCAATTTCAGACTTTCGTCTAGGAGTGAGATCTTGCCAATGTACCTCATGTGCCTGGTATTGGTAAAAATGGGGCCCAGTTGGTGAGGCTCAGTGTTTGAGCATCAGTCTATGAACCAGGAGGTCACTATATGATTCCCAGTCAGGTTTTGGGCTTGATCCTCATTAGGGGCATAAAGGAGGCAACTGATCAATGATTCTCATTATTGATGTTTCTATCTCTCCCTCTCCCTTCCTCTAAAATCAATAAATATTTTTAAATTGGGTCATGCTAAATATATGTGTTGTAACAAGTTTTTCACTTCATAGATCACTAATGTCTTTCCTGTTAAAACCATACTTACAGAACATTACTTATTTACTAGGGGCCCGGTGCACAAAAATTTGTGCACTCGGGAGGTCCCGCAGCCTGTCCTGTGCCCTCTCACAGTCTGGGACCCCTCTGGGGATGTCCACCTGCTGGCATGCCTGGTCAGCCTGGGTGAGGGACTGATAGCTGTTTGCAGCTGGCCAAGCCCCCCACTGTGGACCCTCACCCCATTGGGGTGTGGCCAGCCTGGGTGATGGACTGAGGGCTATTTTCAGGCTTTCAGGCTGCCTATAGCTCCCATTGACCCAATGTCCCAGCAAGGCTGGCTGGAAGCAGGTTTCTGGGGTTTATTTATCTTCTATAATTGATACTGTTCCTTTAAGCTGAGGCCTAGGCAGGTAAGGAAGCCTCCTGTCTGCTTCAGCTCATGGCTTCTATAATTGAAAAAATGTTGCCTTAGTAGACTCTAGGCAGGCAGTTTCTTCCATTGCTGGTGCAATGAAAACCTGCTGTTTGCTTCAGCTCCAAGGCTTCTATAATTGCAACAATGTTGCAAATATGTTGCCTGGAGCACAGAGTGGCCCAGCTGGCAGCAGACAGTTTACTCCTGGTGCAACAGAAGCCTCTGTTTACTCCAGGGCGGTGACTGCCGGCCTGCATCTTTGCAGGGTTAATTTGCATACATCTGCTCTGATTGGCTGCTGGGCGTGGCTTAGGTGTCCTGAAGAAACAGTCAATTTCAATATTACTCTTTATTAGATTAGATATGCCATAAAGAAACTGAAAAGTGAACAAGGTTTGTGTCTAATACATTAAGTAATATATGCAAGTTAAGATGTTGGTGTTTGACATAGGTAAAATAAATGGAATTTAAAAGAAGAACATTTGAAAATCCAGAAAAAGAGACCTCTGATTCCAAACTTAATTGCCACTGTATTAGACAAGTAATTACACTCGGGCTACAATAAACTGAAAAAAATATATATACAAAATACTGGTTTTAGTCATTGGAAAAGAGGTGACATGAAATGTGAAAAACCTTTATGCTGAAAACTACAAATCATCCTAAGAGGTATGATAGAGAATCCAAGTAAATTGAGATGCATACTATATTTATGGAATGAGAAACTCAGAATTGTTTAAGGTGTCATTCTGTATAAGTTGTCTTAAAAGCTTAATACAATTCCAATCAGAGTCTTAGCAATCTTCTCCTTTGTAAAAATTAACAAGCTAATTTAAATAAATGCAAAGTCAAACTTAAATAAAGAGTCAAGTCAGTTCTGAAAAGGAACTTATTGAACAATAACACTACCTTATTTAAAACGCTACTTAAAGCTATGCTAATCAAGAATTGTGATGCCAGGCTGTGGTGGCTCAATGGTTGTGTGTTGAACTATGAGCCAGGAAGTCACAGTTGGATCGCAGGTCAGGGCATATGCCTGGGTTGGGGGCTCGATCCCCAATCCTGCAGGAGGCAGCCAATCAATGATTTCCTTTCATACTTGACGCTTCTGTCTCTCTTTCCCTTTCCCTTCCTCTTTGAAATAAATAAAAACATATTTTTAAAAATGTGGTATTGATCTAAAAATAGACAAAACAATCAACAGAGTAGAATAGAGAATCCAGAAATAGACCTATATTTACATGGTGAATTGGTTTCCAAAAGTTGCCAATGCAATTCTATGTAAAAAAAAAAAAAAATTCAATTAAAAATAGTGATAGCAAAACTGATTTATCCATATAGAGAAAAAATGAACCTCATTCCATATTTCACATACACACACAAAAACAATTTAAAATATATAATAGCATTAAGCATAAAAGGTAAAATATAATGCTTCTAGAAGAAATTTAGGAGAATTAGCTTTGTAACTTAGGATAGGTAATGATTTATTAACCAGGCTGCATAAAACACTATTAAAGAAACAAAAAGATAAATCTGACTTCTATATTAAAATTTATTTTTTTTAAGAGAGAGAAAGGGAGAGAGAGATAAAAACATCAAATATGAGAGAGAATCATTGATTGGCTGTCCCCTACGTGCCCCCTGGTGAGGATCAAGCCTGCAAACCAAGACATGTGCCCTGATCGAGAATCAAACTGTAATCTCCTGGTTCATAGGTTGACACTCAACAATTGAGCCATACTGGGTGGGCTAAATTTAAAAATTTTAAATGCTATCTTTCTAGTGACATTTCTAAGAAAATGGGTAGACAAGCCATAGCTCTGAAAAGAACATTATTGATGTATGTTCTAATAAATAACTTAATATGCAGACTACATGAAATACTCTTTAAGGTATTTGATCAACAAAAACAATAAAAATGTGTGAAAAACTTCACAGAGATATCTTACAAAAATTGTGCACAAATGATCAATAAGCCCATGAGAAAAAATTTCACCTCATTACTTATTTTAGAAATGTAAATTAAAAATAATAATACAAGAAAAGTAGATCTGAAGACATGGATGCATGGGACAGTCTCACAGATCTCAGAGGGAACAGGAAAGAGTTTAACCAAATAATTTATATGTATATATGTATAGCCCATGGACACAGATAATATTTTGGTGAAAGATGGAGTGGGATGGGGGGTTTGCTGGAGGAAGGCAAAGGGAGGAAAATGGAGGACATTTATAGTGCTATCAACAATAAAAATAAATTTCAAAAAATGATAACTTTACATGTATCTTAGAATAAATAAAAATAAGACCAGTTTGGGCAAGGATTTGAAGCAACTAAAATTCTCATATGTTTCCAGAGGGAATGTAAAATGCTACAATTCTGGAAATCCTTTGGTAGTTTCTTAAACTAGCAATTCTCCTTTCTAGGTATTTATTGAGGACAAATGCTATATATGACCCAAAATACTATGGACATAAATAACCCTAGTAGTTTGTTTACAGTAGACTCAAATTGGAAGCAAGTCATTCTTCTTGCTTAACACGAGAATGGACAAAGCAAGTGCAGGACACTCCTCTAAAGAAATTCTATTCACCAATATACGTGAATGCTAATATATTCATTAGTATGAATAGGTTTCAAAAGCGTGCTCAAAGAACCTGGATCCAACAGAATATGTATTGCATTTCACATTTATAGAATTCTAGAGCAAGTACATCAAATCTTGGCAAAATAAATCAATTTTCAAAGGCAAAATAAAATAAATCGTTCATTTAAGAAATATGTATTGCATGACAGCTGTATGCTGGATGTTCTAATTGAGTTATAGCAAAACTTTTCTCCATTGTTTATCTTACATGAAACAATGGAGAAAAAATAAAATAAAACAAAACACAAAATATATCAGAGTAATGTGTGCCAAGTGGTATATATGGAGAAAAGAATAAGAGGGCAGGTCGAGAAGCCATCTTTGAGAACAATAACTTTGAGGGAAGAAAGGAAGAGAAAAAAAAAAACTATACTTATAAGGAAGAGTAATATTTTAGACCAAGGAAAAAGCAAATACAACCCTCTGAAGCAGATTAATACCAAGATTTTTAGAAGATTAATAATAGAACTAGTATGGGTGGAGTAGACTGAATAGGGAAAATTCTGAACAAAATCAGAGTGATGAAGCCAGGGGAAGGAGAGCAATCCTATAGGATATATTGTATATCACAAAATCTCAGAGGCCTTAGCTACACTTGAAAAGTGCTGAAGGTTTTGCAGCAGAGATACGATATGATATGATCTACCCTTTTTTTCTTTTTCTTTTTTTTTGAGATTGCTTTGCTTATTTTGAGAATTGACTGTAGGACCTCAAAGGCAGAACCAGATAAATTGGTTGGGAGATTATGTCACCACTTCAGGTAGAAGTGGAATATTGAATTAGACGGAGTGTGTATATCTTTTGACAGTAAAGCCAAGAATATAAGCAGGTTAGATATGCACAGAAATAAAAAGGCGAAAATTAAAGATTACACCCAGGTGTTGTTGTTGTTGTCATTGTTTTTGTTTGATTGTTTTGGCCTGAATTATTTTTGGATAGAATGACAATTTACTGAGATGGCCAAGATCGTGACCGTGGGCGTAATGAAATCAGATTTGGGTTTTGGTTATGTTAAGCATGAGATTTCTATTGGGTATCGTATTAAATTTCAGTAGGTATTTCAATACATAAATCTGAAGTTCAAATAAATTCCAGGGCTTAAAATAAAAAATTGAGAGTTACTGATATGAAGGTGGTATTTAAAACCACAAAACTTCATATCTAAAGAACTGTGAACAGATAGCATAAAGAAGAGGCCTTAGGACAGAATCTAGGTACACTCGCACATTTGTATGTTAGAGAAACAACCAGAAACCAGAAAAGGAGGATGAAGGGAGAGGGCACTAAGTTAAGGAGGAAACGTAGAGGAGTATGATGCCCAGGGAGCCAAAGGAAAACCATCTATCCAAGAGGAAGAAGTGATTGATGGTGTCAAAAGGTGATGATAGTAAGATGACGGCTGGGAATTGTCCGTGGTTTAGGTTATTGGTAAGCTTGAAACGGTGACTTCAGTGAAGTGCGTTGATGTGGAGGGAGTTCAATATAAAATAGGAAGAATAAAATTAGAGACAGCAAGTATAGACAGGACATTTGAATTTTTGTGGTTTTATCCCTTTAAAAAGTAGTACCTGGAGGAGGATAATTATGGAGTAAACAAAGGCTATTCCTTTTGGTGGGAGAATTTGTATTGTGCCTGTGTCTGAAGAAAGGGTAAGTGGGGGCTTATACCTCAGGGTCTTCTGTGCTGGGTGCATACATCACAGAAGGCTGCAGCTGTGTTATATCTGCAACTGCTCTGCCTAGGTTCCTTGGCACAGATTTGCCCTGGTTTCCAGCTCTGGGAGGCTTCACTATTCATTTATGGTTTCTTTCAGCATTGTTCATACTTTTAAAATAGTCCATTAAAAAAATTCTAAATTTACACAATTTTGAATAATTAAATAAGCATTATAACCTGCATTTTTTCCTTAACACTATATTATCTGTATTTGAACATGTGTATAAAAAGGACAATTTTCTAAGTTACTTCTAATCTAATCTAATAAAAGCATAATATTAAAATTGACCATCTCTTTGGGATGCCTAAGCCACACCCACCAGCCAATCAGAGTGACTGTATGCAAATTAGCCCAGCCAAGATGGCGGAGGCTCATCGCACACCAGGGTCCAGCAGGGTAAACAGGCGGGAGGAGCAGGGCAGGAGGAGCGAGCAGGCCCAGAGGCTGCGACCTAGAAATAGACCGATCATGGGGCACGCTCACGCCCACGCTAAGCCTCCGCATGGGCGTGCCCCCGTGGTCAGTTCTAGGCGGCGGTGTTCTAGGCGGCAGTGGCCGCAGGGCCAGTAGCCAGCCGGCCAACCCCTGCACCTTCGGCCAGGGCCTGGAAATAGACCAATTGTGGGGGCATGCACCCTTGAAGGCTTAACCTCCGTGTGTGCATGCCCCCGTGATTGGTTCTAGGCAGGGGTCTCCTGTGAGAGGCCCCTGTATCCTTTCAGAGCTGGGGTAAACCCCCAGGAGTCAGGAGAGGTAGAGATAGGCAGGGGGCAGGTGGAGGGAGCAGCAGCCAGGGAGAGTTTGGGGGAAAGTAACCAGGTGGGGGAGAGGTGGAACAGGATAGAGGAAAGAACTGTATAAAGGAGTCAGTGAACAGCAGTGTTAAAAAAAGAGGACGTATGAGTGAACTGTAGGGCCTATAATGAAAACCAAGTATAGTTGTGTACTGGGGACAGATTTTAAAAGTAGAAGTCAGAAAAGAAAAAAAGATAAATGATAGTGGATAATTAGGCAGGTAGATAGATAGGTATTAAAACAGTGGAAGTAAGTAGGAAAAAATGTATGGCAAAGGTAGAATGAGAGAAAAAGAGGGAGGGAAGAAAGGTTATAAAGGGGTTGTTGGTAGAGCTTAAAAGGAGAATGGGAAGAAGGAAGGAATGGGGGAGGGAGCAAAGCAGGTCAGAGGTAGGAAGTGAAGGAAAAATTAAGGTGGGAAGGAAGGAAAAGGGGAGGGTGGGCAGGGGTAAAGATAAAGGAAATAAGGAATGTGGGAAGGGAAGGAGGGTAGTAGAAAAATGGGAAGAATAATGATGGAACAGAAGTAGGAAATAAGGAGGAAAGAAAAGTTTATAAATGATGAGTCAGTAGGAAAAGTGTTACATAAAGAAGAAAAATTGTGTGAGAGGAAGAAGCCAATAAGGAAGTCAAATACAATTTTGTGTGAAGGG
>PVJC01042157.1:0-15847 GCA_004026665.1 Murina feae
ACCAATAAGACCGCATCCGGTCTGGGCCCTCCTGTGTCCCCGGGACTGACCGTTAGGCATGAGGGCTTTTCTCTGTACAAGAAACAGGCCAGATCCCTCCTGAGTTCTCCTGTCCAGCAGGCTCTGTCCCTGCCCCTCCCATTCCAGGCCAACGCTGAGCCCTGGGCCACCTCACCCGGCCACTCTGGCTCTTTGTGCACCACAGCCTCAGAGCACCTGTGTTGTTCCTACAAGCACTGATGTGCTTCTTGAAGCTGGGACGATGTCCCTTTGTTTTATATCTACAGCTATGTTCTTCACACCACCTACCAGAACATAGTAGGTGCTCAGTAAACACTTGCTAAAATAATGGCTAAGGCACAGAACCAGGCTTCTCTCTCCTGACTGACAGTCTCAGCACCAGCTGCCTTCCAACAGGTAATATCAGAAGAGACTCCATTAGAGGCCACACATCCCCTCCCCCCACACACACATTGCCTCAGCCTGTGGCCATTCTCAGCGTGAAGCCTCTGCAAGGCAAGTTTTACTTTTCTAGCATCTACAGTGGATAAAGATGAGCAGAAAGGGATTGAAAATTAAACCCCAAACTTCTATATCCACCATCGTGTACCCCCAGAAATCAAAATACAAGGGTCTTATGATTTCAACTCAATGACATTCTGGAAAAGACCGAACTCTGGAGGTAGTGAAAAGATCAGCGGCTGCCAGCGTTGGGGTGAAGTGAACAGGAGGCTCTTTGGAGCAGTGCATCTACCCTGTCTGAGTCTAGTGATGGATCGATCACCCATCTGTCAAAATCCGTCAGTAAGGTGTCCAACAGCACGGTGGGCTGAGGGAAATCGGACTCCGGCAGTGCGGGGCCACGGACTGTCAGCTGTCGGGGGGAAGGGGTGATGGTGGGGAGCCTGGGCGTGAGGGGGAGGGGGGGTGTATGTGGGATTTCCTACACCTTCTAACTTTGTTGTGAACCTAAAACTGCTCTTTAGAAAAATGAAGTCTTTTGAAAACTGTGAGGACATAGCGTTCATGGAAACACTGTTTATGGTGATCAAACGGTGACCTCAAATAAATGTCCATCCGCAGAGGGATGGTCACCCACGCACAGCCGTCAGGAGGCATGCGGCGTGTCCGTGACAGGCGTGTAATGGAACGGACGGCGGCTTCTGGTCACATCTGCAGGAGGCAGGGAGGCGTCTGGGGAGGGATAAGAGGAGAAGACAAGCGAAAAACACAGGAAAGACTCTGAAAAGCTGCATTCTGAGGTGACTCGCTAACATAGTGGTTTAAAGACACGTGTGTGTGTGCGCGCATGTGCAGACAGAACACTTCATCTGTTGGCTCTTCCCTCGTCGCTCATGTCAGGCGCTTAGACAATGACAAATTTTCACTGTTCTGATTTCTCAGAAAATGTCCTCTTTCTCCGAGGTGGACAGAAATGGGCCAAATATCGTTTTGTCCGTGGACTTGCAGCGACAGTTCTGGGTAAGAAAACTGCCACTTGAATCTCATCAAATGAAGTTTTTGTTTTTCTGTCCAGCTGGGGCTTTTCCTTGGGAAAACAGCTCCATAAATGCTTGAAGTCGGCACAACTTGTCATCTGAATAAAACATGGTTGCATCAAAAATTGGTTCCAGGAAATTCAAAACCAATGCACTTTGCAAATTAAAATAGAACAGGGAGAGTTGCCCTGTCCACGTGGAGATGTCCAAGCCACGCAAGACAAAGGCCGTTCTTATCAAAAGAAGGTTAAAGACAGAGCATGGGCAGCCTCCCCCGGGAAGGCAGCGAGCCTCGCTGCGGGAATGAGCAAACTCACTGAGCCCTGTGTCCCCAGGCAGCCAGCTGTGGAACTCGCTGCTAATTGTCCTCCTTTATTTTACTGCACTTGTCGGCAAATCGCTTGTTCAGGATCGTCCAGGCCTGAGGACATCCTCGTCTAATTAAGATCTCCGCTGAATTTTCTGACTTTGGCCTCATTGGAGTTACTTTAGTTTTAAAGCTTGATTCAGAATCTTCAATCAGATCTTAAAGAGTTGAAAAATGTTTACTGTTTCTCTGAGTAACTATCCAGACTTAGGGATGTTTAAAATAGCAGCTGATGATAGGATTAAAAATAGCTGAAGAGAATGGTTGCTCCTCTCCGGCTCTCGCTTTGGACTGGTCTTTGAGAGTAGGTTTGCCTGTCCCCGCCCCTGGCCCTCCCTCACCCCATCCAGATTCCAGGGTTGGGGAGTTAGTCGTTGAAGAGCTGCCCCACCATCAACCCAGACTGGAGCCCCTCTCGCTTTGGAGAGGACAGATGGCAGGGCGTGAGGCAAGGCGCTGTCCTTTGTAAGCGCTGTGCATGCTCCCCTTTCCTGGGTCCCCTGGTGTTTCCTGGCATCAGGACAGATACCCAGCTGTAGGCTCCACGCTTGGCAAAATTCTCCAGGGCCTGAGGGGTGGCTGTCATCAACACATAGCAGAAGTCAGGGGTCCTGGCTGCCAGACAAGTCCAGGGTAAGCCCACAGGGTAGGCTGCCCCCTGCTGGTTAGTTGAAGAGATCCTTCCCAGGTCTTTGGCATCTTGGCATGTGGAGAGCAATTAGGACATGACTAGAGGCCCAGTGCACAAAATTCATGCATGGGGAGTAGGGGTCCCCTCAGCCCAGCCAGCCCCTCTCTAATCCAGAACCCCTTGGGGGATGTCCGACTGCTGGTTTAGTCCTGGGACCAGGCCTAACCTGGCAGTCAGACATCCCTCTCACAATCCGGGACCACTGGCTCCTAATCATTCACCTGCCTGCCTGGTCACCCCCAACTTCACCCCTGCCCCACCATCCTGGTTGCCCTTAACTGCCCCCCCCATGGGCCTGGTCACCCTTCATGGCCCCCCCACCAGCATGATCATCCCACACAGCCTGCTTATTCAGTTATTTAGTCATCCCTCACTAACCCCCCTGCAGGCCTGGTCATAGGCAGCCATCATGTGAGGGTGTGAGGGTTAATTTGCATATTCCCTCTTTATAATCTAGAATGGCATGTGTTCCTGTATCAGAACTACCTGTGTCCTTGAGAAAGGAGAGGCATCTTTCCCTGTTTTGCTCACTGGAGTGTCACACACACCTGGACACTTCTGCTCACAGTGGCTACTCAGCGAATGCTTGCCCAATGGATGAGCCTTGGCAGGGGTGACCAGAGGAACTCTGACTGCCCCAGGACCCGGCATCAATATCCAGGATGCCCTGTAACTGCCTTATTGCATCATGGGTGGGGCTTCCTCTACCTGTGCTTCCAAGGAGATGCCAGGCCAGTCCTCCCCCAGAAAGTCCACTCAGTCCGTCTTCAGTGACCATCTCTCCATGCATTCAAGACACAAAGGAGGGGAGACAGCCCGGGTGCCTCCGGCAGAGGCAGCATGCATAAACAATGTGAACTGCTGTTTCTCTTCTAGATTTCAGACGAATATTCATTAAATGAGAATCATTATAGGCCTCAGATAATCAGTCAGATACTCTCAAATCTTCACCTTGGTTCAAACCATTGGATGCTTTGGCTATATTTTGGCCATAATAAGAAAATACCCTTTTGACTGACATTCGGGTAACTGGTGTCTCCCCAAATGGCCTTTTGTTATCTTGAGCCACACAACACGGAGGTGAAAATGAATTACATAAAGGGCGAAGCCATGCACAGCAGTGTGGTGATTGCAGCAAGGGGCAGCGGGTAGAGGTGCAAGAGAGCATAGAGGGAATAAATGCAGATGGGAAAAAATTAAATTAAAGAATTAAATGTAGAATCTCTCTGGTTTGAGCCTCGCCAGTGAATTCTCAGAGGCTCCAGGCCCTGCTGCCTGCCTGTCTCCCTGGCCTGGCTCAGTGGAACTGCCCTGCCCATCACCATCAGCATCATCTAGAAACTTGATAGAAATTAAAGAGTCCTAGGCCCACCTTACACCTACTGAACCAGAAACTGTGGAGGTTGGGCCCAGTGATCTGAGTTTGAACAACCTCCTAAAGTGATTCTGATGCACACTAAGGTCTCAGAGCAGCTAAGCCTTTCGAATGAGGTTTTTCATTACTGAGTGTTTCGGGGGAATTCTTGTGGAAATATCAGAAGAGAGTTGCTAGAATTCTTGCTGAAACAAGTTAATAAATAGCTTACCTTTCTAAGGTACTGTGTGCAATGTTCAGAACTCTAAGAAGAAAATATATTTATGAATATATCATGAGAAGTGCATTTACTGTATGGACATAATATTCTCCTTAGAAAGGGGTTTATATGAACTTGGTGATTGGTCTGATAGGAAACAGACAAGAGGGGTGAAGAATCTGTCTGTTGTCTCACCTACCCCCCTTTTCATCTCATGCCCACCTGGAACAAACCAAGCTCACTTCTCCCTCAGAAAGGTACCCTAGTTTCCTAACTTATTTGGCCCCTTCCATCTGAAACCCTATTCAAGCTATTTTTCATGTTGAAGCCAGAATGATTTTTCTGAAAATATGAGCTTGCTTAAAGCCCTTAAAGTATTATTATTTCTCACAGGATAGGGACAAAAATGTTTAACAATTATAGGGAACTACAAGATACCCCAGAGGCTGAAGCAATCTAGAGAAAGAACAAAGCTGGATGCATCACAATTCCTGATTTCATAGTATATTGCAAAGCTACAGTAATCAGAACAGTATGGTATTGTCATAAAGCAGACACATGGGTCACTGGAACAGAATAGAGAACCTAGGAATAAACCCATGTATATATGGTCAGGTAATACATGACAAAGGAAACAAGAATGTAAAATGGGGGAAAGACAGTTTTCAAGCTGGGATGTTTAGCTTCTGGATGGAGCTATAACAAAACAATGAATTTAAACAAAATTCTGTTTTGGTTATTCAATGGCAGGCTATTGGTGGTCTTTCTCCTTCCTGTAATATTATGTGAAATCCCAACCCATTCCTCGCTGGACTGAAAAGTAACTCAATAGCAGAAGTCCCTGGAGCCTGGTGCTCAGGGCTGGGGGCCTGGATTCGAGAAGCTCTGGTTTCTAGAGCATTGATTTCCTTTCAAAGCAGCTGTCTAATCCCACCACACACACTCTGGGCTCGAGAAGAGATGAGCACTTGGGCACAGAAGTGATGGCATATTTCCTAGCTCCGGTCCGGGAAGCAGACCAAGGAGCTTCCAGTCATGCGACCGTGGCCAGGACCGTGCAGAGGCCACTCCCTCCGCGGGCAGAGAGCTGGGAGGATTTTCAAGGTGGATATGAAGATCAGCATCTTCCTCTCTCTGGGCACCTCCCAGAGGAGCAGACGTTACAAGCTGGCTAACTAATTTTTAAAAGGGTTTGGAGATCATACAGTCCAGACCTCTCAGATGCCACATAAAGAGTCCGAAAGACCATGGAAGCAAAGGGCTTAGCCAAAGTTGTATCGCTCGGGGCAAGACTGAGCTGAGTGAGCCTCTTGGGTGCCCAGGGCGCACAGAGGGCCACCTGACCCCGAGGGGCCGTCACAGACGAGCTCCTGGGGAGAGACCCCTGAAGCCCAGGTCTGGGGATGCGTGGGAATTAGCTAACGAGGGGGGAGAAAGTTTGTTCCAAGAGACAAAGCCCCACAGCTCGTTGCTGAGAGAAGGCGGACAGCAGCTCTGCCCTCCGAGGGGGCGGGTGGGCGGCCGGGCGGCCATGGAGCTGCAAGCAGGAGCAGCCTGGGAAGAGTTTGGATTTGGTTCTGAGGCTACATGGAGCCTCTCAGGACACTGCAGCCAGGACTGGCCTCTCGCCCTTCGGGTTCCACTCTAGGCATCGGTCCGCATGGGCTTCCCCTCCCCGACGTGTGGCTCAGATGACAGGGACACCAGTTCCGGGCCAGACAGGTCACCAGGAGCAGCGGGCTGGGGCCCCTCCAGGCCGGCTGGGGTGCAATAGCTTCTTTCATGTGTCAGCCTGACCGACCGCGGGCGCCCAGATACTTGGCTAGCCGTTATTTCCTCGTGTGTCTGTGAGGGTCTGCCCGAGGAAATTCACACCGACCTGAAGACTGAGTAGAGCATATTGCCCTCCCCACCGAGGCCTGAGGGAGCAGAGGCGGGGTGGGGGGTCCCCGCCCTCTCTTTCTGCCTGACTGGGGGAGCTGGGACGTGGTCTCCTGCCCTCCGACTCAGACTGACACCTTCAGCCTCCTCATTCCCAGGCCTTCGGACGTGAACTGAATCTTGTACCGCCAAGCTGGCAGACTGTGGAACTTCTCAGCTTCCATAATCACGTGGGCCAGTTCCTCATGATACACACATATGCACACACACATGTAGGCACACACAAGGCACACAGACACATGTGCACACATGCGCACTTGCACACACGGACATTTCCAGTTGCTCCCTTGCTCTGTTCTCCCCTCTCTATAAGTTCCTTCAGCCTTTGTAAAGGGGAGGGCACCCAAAGGGGCATACTGTGCTGCCCACCTCTCTCTGGCCCTCCTTCCTGGTCGCTCATGCTCTCGGACTCCACAGTCCTCTGAGGCTGAGTGCCCAGCCCTGCGATGCTCCTGTGAACAGCTGGGGAGGGGGGGTCCCCCCTCCTCTGGCTGGGCATCACCAATGCCCAGGTGCCCAACCTCACCGCACACCGTGCCCGTCCCTGACTCACTGGGCCTCCATGCCACTGTCTCCGGGCATCTGCTCCTCCCTGCAGGGAAGAGGTCCCGGGGCTGGAGCCCCAGGAGCAGTAGTAGGGTCACTCCTCACTCTCCTGACCTCAGAGGGACCTGGCAGCTCCTCTCCCGCAAGAAAAAGCTCCTCATCAACGTGCTCCGCAGGGACGCCTGGGGCTCAGCGAGACTTTCCGTTAAGACTCCGTATGTTTGACGGTCGAGTAATGCTGTACACACGTACCCATGTCGGCTTAGAGAAATGATTGGAAGAACACACACTAAAATGTTATGCTGGCGGTCGTAGGTTTACCTAGGTTAATGTCCTATATTACCCAACTTGGTGCAAAAAATAGGCAGCAGTTTTAGAACCAGAAAACATACATATAATTTTAATTTAAAATAAAATCAAGTCGAATTTTATAAGTTTGAGAGTAACATTGATGGTGACGTCACCTTCATTCCATAGAGGTTCACGGAGAGGGAGCTGAACCAGGAAACTGCGGCCATGCCAGGAGCACCTGGTGGCTGGCGCCCACGCCGGACTTTTCTAGAATCTTCCTGCAAGTGGGGCTGAGGAGCAGGACGTGGTGAAGAGAAAATGCTGATCTTTTAGAGGATTCGTATTCCAATAAAGGTGCTGATGTATAAAATATATATTACACAACTTTGCCTTATCATCTTGATCAGTAGTTAACTTCTTAATAAATGGGTTTTTATTTTCTGTGAGAAGTGTTTTGCTTTATAATCAACTTAAAAAGAAATACTGCTTGAAAGTCACTGGAAAAATACTTTGAGCCACATGAACACCTCGACAATCATCAGGCACAGGCTGGGAAATGTGGCTTCACATTCTCCTAGTAACCCCGGCGGGGTGGTTCAGGGCGTGGAAAGTGTGTGAAACCACAGGGAGGCCACTGTCCCACCCCGGCGTCTTCAGCCACCAGGTGCCGCGCCAGGGGACACGCTGAAACCCTCTCGGAACCTGAGCCTGCGCGGGGCCACCTCCCCGAGGACCACTACAACTCCAGACCGCGAGGCCCTGGGAACTAAGTCCAGCCGCCTTCCCTCTGTCCTTCCTTCCTTCTCTAGTCCTCTTCCCCCCAGCTCTTTTACCTCTTACTAATCCCTGCAGAGACAAAATGAGGTGGAAGATTGTGAATTTTTGGAATCACAAGGAGAAATACTTGAACTACCCGAGTAATTGCGTTACTGGCGTGTTGCCTGGACTTCCTTGGCTCAGGTGCCTGTCCCAGTGCTTCCCGTGAGGATAACCGGGGGCTTTGTAGAGCGTCCCCTCAGAGGCTTAGAACTACCACTTCCAATTTACAGTTTTTTCCGAGGTGCGTCACCAAAATTAGAGGACAGTGCATTTTCTCCAGAACTAGAATGTGACCTAGTGACCCCTGGGGTCTCCAGGATCCTTTCAAGAAGTTCATGAACCAAAAATATCATCATGATAACACCAAGGGGCTATTTGGCTTTCTCACTTTCATTCTATTATGAGTCTATCTATGATGGAATGTTCCAGAGGCTACATGATGAGTTACATCACACCAGATTGAGTGCAGAATGACATGAGAATCCAGCTGTTTTCTATTAAGGTAGGCATTAAAGGTTTCTTTGTTTTAATCTCTAAAATGATAATATCAGTAGTTACAATCTACTTAAATAAGATCTGTAGGATCCTCTATATTGGTGAAGCATGTAAAAGAGGCCTGAGACCAAACACTTTGAGTACAGCTGTTCTAGTGTAATTAGCAACAGACAAATTTTTTTGATGGGCTCTTTCTACTCTGGCCTGTGTGATATAATCTACTTGGAGGCTGGGTATGGTGACCAAGAAAAAAAGAGAATAGACTCAAATTACTGCAATCAGCAACAAAGAAGATGATGTTCCTACTGACCTCACAGAAATAGAAAGTATGGTAAGAGAATACTATGAACAATTGTGTGCCAACAAATTAGATAATTTGTATGAAATGGACAAATTTCTAGAAATGCACAAACTGCTAAAACTGACTCAGCAAGAAATAGAAAATGTGAGCGTACCTGTAAGAAGTAAAGAAATTGATTAGCCATCCAAAAATTTTCAATAAAGAAAAGCCCAGAATTAGAGAGTTTCACTGGTGAATTCTGCCAAATTTAATGTTTTTATGGATTTTATAAAGAGAGGAAGAGAAAGGGAGAAATAGAAACATAGATGAGAGAGAATCAGCAATGGGCTGCCTCCTGCACGCCCACTGTGGGAATCGAACCCACAACCCCGGCATGTGTCCTGCCCGGGAATCTAAGCGGCACCTTCTTGGTGCATGGGACAACACTCAACCACTGAGCCACACTGGACTGGCAAAGTCTACCAAATTTTTCAAGAAGAATAAATAACAGTCCTTCTCAAACTCTTTCAAAACAACAAGAAGAAGGAACACTGTTTTAACTCATTCTGAGGTTAGCATTATCATGATAACAGACAAAGATATCACAAGAAAAGAAACTACAGAATAATATGTCTTTTGAATATAGTTGTAGAAACACTCAACAAGCCCTAATCGATTTGGCTTCGTGTATAGAGCGTCGGCCTGCGGACTGAAAGGTCCCAGGTTCAATTCCGGTCAAAGGCATGTACCTTGGTTACAGGCACATCCCAGTAGGAGGTGTGCAGGAGGCAGTTGATCCATGTTTCTCTCTCATCGATGTTTCTAACTCTCTATCCCTCTCCCTTCCTCTCTGTAAGAAATCAATAAAATATATTTTAAAAAAAGAAAACATCAACAAAATATTAGCAAATTTGTGTGCCAACAAATTAAATAATTTGCTGATTATATTATTTAGATAATCAAAATAGATAATATGAGCCAGCATCATATTCAAAGGATTATATCCTATGACCAAGTGAGGTGAACCCCTGGAATGGAAGGCTGGTTTAATAAATAAAAATAAAAATTATATATATATATGTATAAATGTATATATGTATATATGTATATAAAAGCCTATGCTCAACACAGGAGCTGCCCTCAGTAGTCAGTGCACTCCCACAGCCGACCTCCTGCAGTCCCTCCCCCCAGCTGGCAGGACTCCATCAGCCCTGATCAGTGCACAAATTCGTGCACCAGCCCTCTAGTACATTAATAAAGAAGAAACTCACTCCTTGATGAGTTGCATTTAGGATTCAATACTTTTTTAAAAATATTTTTTTATTGATTTCGGAGAGGAAGGGAGAGGAAGAGAGATAGAAACGTCAGTAAGAATCATTGATTGGCTGCCTCCTTCACACCCCACACCAGGGATCAAGCCTACAACTTGGGCACTTGCCCTGGCTGAGAATCAAACCGTGACCTCCTGGTTCATAGGTCGATGCTCAACCACTGAGCCACGCCAGCTGGGTTTGGATTCCATACCTTCTACTCCACCAATTAATCACTGTAAGATTACTGATTGTATGTTCATTGCAGAACTTTATGAATAGATTTTAGTCTTTCCCTTATTTGAGCCCTTGAGGACACGAGGCCCTGCTGACCGTGTGCTGCTAGTTATCCTCTTGCCTCTCCAGGCCTTTCTCTTCAATGTCCCACATGCGTCCCCTTCTTATCGACCCTGGAGAAGTGCCCTTATGTCCTCACGCCCTGCAGCCTCCCTGGCGCAGTCATCCTCTCTGGTTTAGCTACCTCCAGGCTTACTCCCTGGAGCCAGGTGTCTGCCTTCCCACTGGACAGTGCAACCTGGATAATCCCAGGTGGTTACAACTGGATTTCTCATCTTCCACTCCACACCTTCTACTCTGCCTAGATCCCTTGATATATTTAAGAAAATAACTACAACCCTATCGTTTCATTAATTTATTGCTTTGTATATATTTATTTATCCTACCATCCCTTATCCCCTCTCTGACCTCTTCCACCTCCACCCAACCCCCTCCCCCTCCGCAATCACCACCCTATTGTCCATGTCTATGAGAACTCTCTCCTTTTTTTTATTCTTTGCTCAATCCCTCCACCACCCCCAGCCACCACACGCACACACTGGAGCTGTCTGACTGCTCTCTGCATGTCTATTCTCAAGCAGTCCAACCCAGTCATCCAAAACCACCCTGGGAGTCTGCTGGCCTTGTCCGCTTCCTTAGTACCCAGTACCACGGGGCCACTAGCCCTGTGGACTATTGTCCTGCTGCAGCTCTGTCCTAGTCCAAGTCTCCATCATCTCTTTCCTGGACTATTACTCTAGTCCAGGGGTCTTCCAACTTTTTAAACAGGGGGCCAGTCCACTGACCCTCAGACCGTTGGAGGGCCAGACTATAGTTTTAAAAAACAAACTATGAACAAATTCCTATGCACACTGCACATATCTTATTTTGAAGTAAAAAAACAAGGCGGCAGAAACACCCGGCGGGCAGATAAATGTCTTGGTGGGCCGCATGTGGCCCCACGCGCCGTAGTTTGAGGACGCCTGCTCTAGTCTCCTAAGTGGATTTTGCTCTTCTTCTCCCTTCAATTCATTCTCCACATTACAACCAAATGAGTTTTTCAAAACTATTGTGATCTTATTACTCCAAATAACAAGACATGTAAGATGTACCTGTGCGAGGGGTACATGTAAACACACATACACCTAGATGATACCAAAAGCATTCTCTTCATGCTTAAACATTGCTGAATACTGGCAGACTCTACTTATCTGCCAGATAGTGTCTTCTTCTAGACCCAACCAAAGAAACCCACTTTTTGTAAAAACTTACCCTAAAATTTCTCTTAAAACCCCATACATGTCATGACACCCTTCCTTGTGCCCCAGTCTCCCCCGCCCCCACACACACACATATGCACGCACACACACATCCCATACCTCATACCTAGCTATGGTCAACCATCTGGCATAGCAATAAGTCCTCACAACTCCCATGTGCTTGAAAGCTGGGCTGTGGTGTTCATTTCTGTGGCCTCAGTGCGCGCATCCCCGTCTGACACATGGTGCATTAGGAGCCCACGTGATATTTCCATGCGACTCGTGGATTACTGAGGATACGTCCACGCAGCACCTGCTCAGGCAGCAGCAGCGGAACCTGCTACTGGTTCCGAAACCAGAACAGGCACCACAATTCCATCTGCACACAGAGAGCTAGGAGAGAACAGAAGGAACAAACCTGAAGTTTGGGAAATATGGGAAAGGCTAACTTAAAAATGGAAGGTAAGAAAGGATTTGAATATGTCTTTAAACAAAGCCCGTGTGAGGAAATCCACAGAATCCAGGCACAAGCAGCCACGCCCTGCGGGCCGTGGCCTCCGCTGGGCCCACGCTGCTGCCTCCAAGTGCACCGCTGGCAGCTAGGCCTCCTCGCAGCGTGAGGGCCCGGCTCTCAAGTTATGAGTTAAAAACGGAATAAATGCATACAAGCACAAATCGTTGCACGGAGCCTGAGGCTGGTGTGATGTTATGTCCGTTATGCCTCCATTGAAAAATAGAGAATTTTAAAAATTCACGAATGTCAGCATGAGGAGCTCCGTTAGATGCAAGAAAGCATTTTCCCAGAGGAGCCTGCGGGGCACAGCGTTAGCCCAACTCCTGCAGGGCCTGGGCGGGCTGGTTTGGGCTCTTGGTTCCGCCTGAGGCCCTTCTTCCCAGAAGGAAGCCGCGCCAGAGGGATCCGAGTGTCGCAGGAGGGCGCGCTACAGTCCCGGAGACCAGCTCATGCAGCGCGCGTGCTACGAGGGAAGGAGGAAGTGCTCTTTGCACAAAATATAACTTTGTCCCGAAACTCTATAAATTCAAATGCAACTGGGGCTATATTTTCACAGCAGGTCGAGTTTCCCTCCAGGATTCACCAGGATGGCTCCCCTGCTTTGTGTCTAAGAAGCTTTGTGCCTGGAAAAGTCAACAGCTCTCGGAAAAGGCACGTGACAAACCCAGGGGCAGCTCCCGGCCGGCCCGGGTGTTTCGCCCTGCCTGCTCTTGGAGTCTGTGTTTAGCATGATCTGATTGCTGGGCATAAGATTGACTTCCACCAGCAGCGATAAATCTCTCTGCGGAAACTGCATGCCGTTGCTGCTGGCTAGTTTCTGGGGCCATTTGTGTTAACCTCAAAGCTGTAAAGATATAGAATAAAAATGGACATGGGATATCTACACCTATAGGCCCAGCTGCTCCCCTGATTGCATCCGACAGCATAGAATAATCACTTTAAATATCATCAATTACGGTCATTTGTTCAAGGATCCATATATCTGGGGGGTGGAGGGAATCACCTTCCAGTAACCACTTGCCTCACTGTGATTTTCCTCTGAGAGAAATAAATTCTGAATTTCTTCCAGCTGCTGAAAATGGCAATTGCACCACAGCAGCAGGAAAAGTAACCCTCATGGGGGAGGTCGGGGGGAGAAGATGTTTAGGCCAAGTTAGACTGAGATGAGCTCTTTGCCACTTAGGTGCCTGGGCTCGAGCTGGGGTGGGGGTGTGAGCACATCCCGGAAACCACAAGGTTCCCATTCGCATTCCAGTAACTGTAGCCTGCCCTGCCCTGGGGGGAGCCCTTCCCTAGGCGACCTGGGGGCTCTGCCTGCCTGCACGGCTGTCCTTTCCCGGGACTCGGGAGGGTAGGCTAGGAGAGAGACCTGGAGCCTGGGCTGGAGGCGGCCAAGCCGTGTCAGCGGGCCCTGGTGTTGAGGTTTTGTGCCCATTCAGTTCAAATATCTAACGTTTCTCCCCGGCAAGAGCTTCAGCCCACATTCGCCTGTGGACTCCCACCAGGAGCCAGCTTAGCTCGGCTCTAGGGCAGCCCGCAGAGGTAGAGAGTGAGCTTCCCTCTGCTGGTCTCCAATGGCACTCGCTAGGTGGCACTCCCGGTGACACTGAGAAGAGTCGCTCCGTCCCTCACCTGTCAGCATGCAGGTGGAAATGGTTGTGGTTACAAACCTTCAGGGGTTGGATCAAGTCTTCCCAGCCCACGAAACAGACCCTGCACTCCATCTAGAACACAGGAGATGGAGGGGACGGTGGGGGGGGGGGGGGGCTGGCTCTTAGCCAGTCCTGGCATGGAGATCATGCCTTCTGCCACCCAGTGAGGCCACCAAGTTTCCACAGGAACTGCCGACTTTGCCACCCCGATGCAGCCCCGTCAGATTGCTGCTGCTGCTGAGGGAACCCACTCGCATTCAGGAATCGCTGTTCCATCTGGTTTCTGTCCTGTATATATGAGTTCCAAGGCATAAGGAGGTTGAAAATCGTGGCCAAAAGCAATGACTTATACCGAGATGTGCTCATCCCATTTCTCTTTTTTAAAATATGCTCTAGGCTTTAGGGTGTGGGGGTTGCAGCTGTGGGTCCTTGAAACAGACAGAACTGAGTCTGGCATTCTCTCCGTCTTATCACTCACGCATTCCCTGCAAAGCCTCTCTGCACTGAATACAGGCAACCAGTGACTGCACTTGAGAAATGAAAAGCAAACACGGTGATCCTCCAGCTGCCCGGCTCACAGGTCTGAACAAGTTACCAGACCATGAGGGCACAGGAGGAACTGGGGAAGCCCCTGAGTTGAGGAGACAGAGCTAAGAGTCGGGGCGAGGAGGGGTGAGGAGGGGGCGGGGGCGAGGAGAGGGAGGTGGAAGACAGCTAGAGTTCACAAGACAGAGAACCAGAGAGGAGAGAGCGACACAGAGAATTCCAGAGATCTGCAGAGGGCGGCACAGGAGTATCCATCGCTGTGTAGGAGGACGCTGCCCAGGCCAACGAGAGGATTAAAGGGAGCAGTCGCAGTGCTCAGCAGAGCAGGGTTTCCCCCAGCCAGGCCGAATGACCACACACCCTAGTCCACGCAGCTCAGGTGGCGCGCAGAGAAAGCTTGCCTCCGTGGGGGAGAGTAACGAATCCTAGACAAGACTGCTGTGGTCGCAAAGCTTAAAAAACAAATCGTAAAGACTAGGAAGAACCAAGGTGTTTCCATGAAACTTAACTGTGTCCCAGAACAAAGTTCAAGAATATTTACAGAAATACTGAAATATCCAGCACCAAACAAGGTAAATCAGACATTCATCCAAAAATTATTTGATATTCAAAGAAGCTAAGCACAACCCAGAATGAGGAGAAAATCCAATCAAAAACCCACGCCAGGACCCGTGTGGCTCAGTGGTTGAGCATTGACCTATGAGCTAGGAGATCACGGTTCAATTCCCGGTCAGGGCACACACTTGGGTTTCAGGTTTGATCCCTAGTGGGAGGCAGCCAACCAATGATTTCTCTCATCATTGATGTTTCTCTCTCTCTCTCCCTCTCCCTTCCTCTCTGAAATCAATAAAAACATACTTTAAAAAAACTAGATGAAAGAATTAACAAAGAACTTTACAACAGTTATTTTAAATACATTTTATATGTCTTAAGATAGGAAAATTATTTTTTTCAAACCACTTAACTCAAACATTTGGACATAAAAACTACAATGTCTGAGAGAAAAATAAACAATAAAATTAATAGCAGATTATACATTATAGCAGAAAAGATTGGTGGCTTTGTAAACATCAGCAATAAAAACCCTTCAAATTGAAAATGGGGGAAAAAATAATAAAGGATGAAATCAGAAAGAACCAGTGAGTTTTGGACAACTTCAAAAGGCCTACCATACATTAATTGAGTTCCTAATGAAGAAAGGAGTGAGGAGGACAGAATACATATTTGAAGAAATAATGAATAAAATTTTTCCCAATTTAATGAAAACCCACAGATGTAAGAAACTCAATAAAATCCAAGCAACAAGAAACATAAGGGAAACCATACAATTGCTTAAGACCAGGGACAAAGAAAATATTTGTAAAAGTCAGAGAAAAAACAAAACATTAGGTAGAGGGCAATGAAGGTACGTCTGACTGCAAATTTCTCACCCAAATTTATGCATGTGAGAAACAGTGGGGAAGAAAGAAAACTTAGAACTCAATATATAGGAAAATATCTTTAATGTCAAAGAGATGAAACTCAAACTATTTCAGACTTACGAATGGTGAAAGGGTTCCCCCCGGCAGACCCACATGCCGAGAAACAATGCAGGAAGTCCCTAAGGCAGGCGTGCAGTGGAGCCAGGCGGAAACGGGCCTCTGACGAATGAACACATCCCAGAACTAGCCCAGCACGTACTGCAAGGCTCTGATCTATGTCCTGCAACTGTGCTGTCCCCGGGCTCC
Source organism: Murina feae (assembly GCA_004026665.1). Classification (NCBI taxonomy): domain Eukaryota; kingdom Metazoa; phylum Chordata; class Mammalia; order Chiroptera; family Vespertilionidae; genus Murina; species Murina feae. The sequence continues at coordinate 15,788 of PVJC01042157.1, forward strand.
TGGCTACCGGCTGGGACCTCTGTGCTTGAGGGGAAGGAGTGAAGCTCCCAGAAGATGCAT
>PVJC01042158.1:0-15043 GCA_004026665.1 Murina feae
GCCCAGTCCGGCTCAGCCCCGCCACTGAAGTGGTCAGGCCTGTTAGCCAGGCAGGTGGCGGGGGAGGTGGAGGGCCCAAGGGGCAGAACAGGCAATCAGAGGGGGCTGGGGGTCCCCTGCCCAGGCCAGAGGCCTTCACCAGAGTCCTCAGGCATGGGCAAGGGCAGAGCCAGTGATCAGAGGGGGCAGGGTCGGAGCCTGTGATTGCAGGGGTCTGGGCACCGGTGGAGCTGGCAAATCAGGGGTTTGGGGGTCTCCTGCCCAGGCCTGCAGCCTTGGCCAGAGGCTACCAGTGGGGCAAGTGCAGAGCTGGAGATGTCAGTGGGCAGATTCAGAGCTGGTGATTGCAGAGACCTGGGCTCTGTGAAGCCAGTGATGGGAGGTGTTTAGGGGTCTCTTGCCCAGGCCTGCATCCTGGGCCAGAGGTTATAGGCCTGGGCAGGGGTGGAGCTGGGATTGGAGGGGCAGGGGTTGAGCTGGTGATCAGAGTGAACTACAGAGGAAACACCTTTTCTGACGGCTCATTGGCTAAGCTCCCTGTATGCTACTGGTAATATTCTTAGTAGCTTGGGTAATAAGAATCTCTAAAGGTGATCCAGGGTTTTCCCACCACACTCTTGGAGAAAAAAAATGAAGGTCCACTGCTAGAAGGCTAAGAAATGTCATATCCTGCCCTAGCCGGTTTGGCTCAGTGCCTAATGCCTCAGCCTGCTAACTGCAAGGTCTGGGTTCAATTCTTGCTGGAAACTGATTATTTTGATGCTGGAAACTGATTGTTTTTAACCTACTTTGGTTGCTCTGAAAGGTCAGAGCTATGCATCCATTGTTTAAGTTGAAACATTGTTAATTACAGCAAATCTCCACCTGTTAATTACATGTAAAATTCTTCCTTGGAATTTCCTGCCTAAGGATATGGTTGTTTTCTCACAGACTCAATAAAAGGCTGGTGAGACTCAGGCATCAGTGGGCAATCTACCCTGATAGAGGAAAGATGCCACGTCTGGTCCCCCAGTTTCCAAATTGATTCTCTTCTAGTCTCTCTCTCTTCATTTTGTGTGCGGCCTCCTTCAGAACTCGAACCCTGAATAGGAACCCTGAACCACGCTGGACGTGTAAGGGGCTTCAATAAATTCTGACCAAGGGCATGTACCTAGGTTGCAGGCTCCTCCCTGGCAGGGGCCCAGGTCAGGGCATATGCAGGAGGCAACCAATCAAAGTGTTCCTCTCACTTTGATGTTTCTCTCTGTTTTTCCCTTCTCTTCCACATTTTTAAAAAATCAATGGAAACATATCCTCAGGTGAGGATAAAAAGAAAGAAAGAAAGAAATGTCATATCCTGTGGAAGACATATCTTGAAAATGTCTAAAGAAAGTTGTCATTTCTTCATGATGAAGGGGCTGGAGTCCATGTTGATGAAAACACCTTGGTGGCTGCGGTGACTGGCAGTGGCTGCAGCAGCGGAATGATGGGGCTGGTGGCTTCTCCTGATTAGCCTGGTCACCTCCCACAAAGGGAGGCCAGACTGTGGCTTAGGCCCACTCCCCAAGGGAATCAGGGAGCAGGCCTAAGCGTCAGTAGGACACCCCCTGAGGGCTCCCAATATGTGAGAGGGACAGGCTAGGCTGAGGAAATCCTCCCCCTCCCCCCCCCCAGGTCCCTAATGTTTAATAAATATGAATTGAGTTAAGGAGGTTAAAAAGGAGTAACAGAGAAATCCTTTACATGTAAAATATCAATTCTTGAAATAGAACAGCATAATCCCTTGGAATCATCACATGGGGACAATCACTCTACTTTATTTGCTCAGCTCAAATGGCTATGATAGACATTTTAGTGCTAGGCAGAATCTTCTGAGTGAGCATAAGCAACTTTAGGCATCTAAGTTATTCAGATTTTATGCTTAAATGGGGCCAATCTGCAGGTGTTAAATTAGTCAACAGAGAGCCCATTTGCCTATAAAAGAAAGTAAAGAGAATTTATGTAGGTGATATGAAGCATAAACCTCATTCCACAGATGAGAACAACCTTAATCTACAGAAGAATAAAAGGGGGAAAAAGGGGGAGAGTGCAGAGAAAGGGGTCTTATTTTCTGCACGTTTTCCCAAGAAGAAATAATAACGGAGTTTTATCCTTTTTATGTTGCTCTACTTAATTCTCACTATAAAAAAGTCTGATGTCTGCATGTTAAAGGCCACGCATTAGCAACAAAAGGCCTTAATATCTACATACACTGGATGAATGTAATTAAGTGTGGATTCCTTGGTCTCATGGTGCTATCATATAATTTAATTATAAACTTTTGTTTGCTGATCTTTCTAGTAATTTTTTAAAAAAGATTACTCCTATTATGAGCAGAATCTTATAGATTTTGGAATTTCAGAATATGAGTTCATGAATATGTGTTCTAAAATAATTAAATCTGGAAATATAGATTTACAAAGATATATTTTTATTCTTATACACTTTTGATATACTGGGAAATAGTTTTCACAGAGTTAGAGCTTAAAGAGCACAGAAAATAATATTTGGAAAGATATGTGCTCTCTGACATTGAAAGTAGGGAACTCATTTTTATTATATCAAATAGTGGGGAAAGGAAATTACATGATTACTGTCCTTTGTCTACTTGAAAATTTTCTAATGATTCTTATAAGATTGTGAAAGTAAATGATAATAGAATATATGAGGTGTCGAAACCTGTACCTATCACATGAATGTATTTATTGTACAAATATTATCTATCAAGAAATTGGTTATTAAAACATATGATCATATGCTCTCAAATAATGTAACATAATATTCATGATAGCTGTCTGATTATTGGTGACTAGTTAAATAGTAAGAGTATTGCAAATTTGAAATAAAGTGATATTTCGGGGGAGAAGAAAATAAGACAACTGGAAAAAAATGAACAAAACCTTAGAGAAATTAAGCCTTATTGTTTATCCTTCAATCTGTATGAATACACAAAATATCAATTACTTCCCATGTTTTTATCAAATTATTTTTAACATATTTTGCCATTATCAGCATGTAGAAAGAATATGAGAGATATTCTTAGCATCTAAATGCATTGTAACATGCTAGTTTAAATTAAAATGATATTTATATTTTATATTGTTTATTTGACCTTTCATTATCTTTCTACTTGTGCTGGCACTGTTTAAACTAGGAAAGAAAGCAGGTTTGGGAGAGTGGAAATAGTAACATACTAACGATTCTTTAAATCTAAATCTGCAGCCTGCCAAGAATGCTGACCAAACACTTTAGCATAAAACAGCTTGTGCCACTCAAATGCATAAAGAAAACATAAATAAGAAAAGCAAAGCCAGCTTTTAAAAATCCAAACAAAAATATTTTCAATGAAGTGCAAGATTTTTATGATTTTAGAAACCCTTCACCAGAATTTGTTTGCTTCGTACTGCCAGTATTCATGAGAGTTGAATGCAGATAAGTATGTTTTGCTAGTTTTTAGATGTATCTAAATCAAATAAATGACTGTTAAATTTTACCTTTTAGTGAAGATTTTTCCTCTTGTCATTAAGTTTTAATTAATCCAGGCTTTGCAGTTTTAAAAGATACTTTTTATTTTCGAATGAAGCTGGTAATTTAGCATTCGTTCTTAAAAACAGTTGCAAAGCCCTGACAAATCTAAAGCATATAAAAGCAAAATAAACCATTTGCAGTCAGCAGAAAGCTGATTGTGCTACCCAATACTGTAATTTCTTATTTCCAAGTGAATGATTACCTGTACTGCTTTTACTAAAATCATAATTGACTCTTTACTTAATTTTGTAACTTTTCCTAGCATGAAGAATGCAGCAATGGAATTATTTTCAAATTGTGGTCTCCTATACCATGAAAGCCAGAACAACATTTTTAAAAATCCATCTCTATATATATCAGGTTAAGCTACTGACCATCCGTCTGTCCAACAGTCTAACTGACCAACCAGCTGGTACATATGACATGCACTGGCAATTTAAAAATAAATGTTGACTTGCACATGTTCGATACATATAAAGCTCTCGCTGGCGTCAATCACATGCGCAGCCAGAATGCATCTTGAAGACCAGCTATTGGCACACTGTACTTCTGAAGCTGAAAGAAAGCAGCATTGCCAACAAAATATGTCTAAAGACCAACTATTGCGACTTAACATAATCAGAGCTGACGTATTAACAGGATCTGTGGAAGGAGATGTTCTGATTCCAAGAACTGATTTGTCTCTGACACTGGCCTTCCATTTAAATTAATTCAAAGACAGTTTCCCATGATGCCAGCATTTGCAATGACTATTAATAAATCACAAGGACAAACTCTAGACAGAGTAGGAATATTCCTACCTGAACCCGTTTTCGGACATGGTCAGTTATATGTTCATTTCTCTCAAATTCGAAGAGTGTGTGTCGTTAAAGTTAAAGTTGTAAATAGTTCATCACAAGGAAAATTAGCCAAGCACTCTGAAAGTGTTTTTCCTCTTAATGTGGTGTACAAGGAGATATTAGAATAACTTTAATCAATTTATCAGTCATTGTTTTTATCACTGTTGTTTTTATATCATGTTTTTGTTTTTATATCATGTCTGTTGTTATATCATGTTGTTATATCATGTTTATTTATTAATCAATTTATCAATCATTGTTTTTATCAATGTTGTTTTTATATCATGTTATTATTTTTATATAATGTCTGTTGTTTTAGATCATATTGTTATTGTTTATTAATCCTTTATATGTTATTTTCATATATATGAAGATAATATATAATTACTAATTTTCTTTCATGTCTGACACTTCTATTATAGAGAAAAGGTGAATAGCTATGTTAAAATGTTTGTATTTTAATTTTATAATATTATATTATACATACTATTTTGACATGTAATTTTTTGCAGTAATGTAATTAATGCACAAATCTTTCTTCTAATTAACTTCCTTTGAATGTGCATGGATCTGTGCACTGTGCCACTAGTTTTACATAATGTACATCCATGACAGTATTATTTCCTTCAAGAAAAAAATTTTAATCTAACCCACACTTTAAAATCTATGGAATAAGATATAGCAAATAGACATTTAGCTGTCAAATTTTATATAATTATCTTGTATTCAATAAAATAACAATATCATGAATTAAAACATTAGAGAGCTTAAAATGGTACCAATTAGTCATCAGATTCATTGGTGCATTTTTGTCCAGAGACAGAGACAGATTAGATATAAGAATACTTTTCTTTTTGAAATTAAACTTAATAAAGATTACACAGTGCTTCTTGGTAACACATTTTAACTCATATCTTTAGAAATCTGTTGGGAAACAAACAGGAGAACATGGATATCAATGAAATGAAAAATGATATTGGCCAGCCAAACTATAGATATCATGTGTGGTGCTGGCGATCTGTTTTGTAGTTCCCTCTTTGATAAGTGTATATGTTACCAATAGACAACTTAAGCCAGATTTTAGAGTTTTTCTGAATATTGCTAAAGATGAACTAGGGTTAAGTTCAAACTGGAAACTCAAATTGAAATATACCAAAATTAATACCCTATATATATTTGGGGAAAATTATGCAGAAATACCAGCTAATTACCATAGTAGAACACAGAGCCTCTTCTCTCTTGCTTCTTTGTTCCCTCTCCTCTCATTGTTCCCTTTCTCTGTTTTAATCCATTCCATGTTAGATTTAATAAAATATGAGAACACAGAATTTTACAGTTTAATAATATATCTCAAAGTTAACGAGGTTAATCAAAGCACTTAAAAAACAGAATATAATCAGCATACCATAGTCCCTCTGGAGATCTCAATAGTGTCCCTATTTAATGTTACTTCTATCTTGACATTTATGACAATTATTTATTTGCATTTATTTATAGCTTTTAAAACACCTCATTTTATGTAAATGAAATCATATGAGATATATACTTTTTTGGTCTGGCTTCTTTTATTCAAACTTACGTTTGCTTCCTATGCTTAAAATTATGTTTATGAGATTCACTTGTGTTAGTGAATGTAACTGCCATTTCTTGATTTTATATCATGCACTGTATTCCATTCTATAAATTAAACACAGGTTATTTATGCACCTTACTATTCAAATTTTTAATTAATGATGCAGTTATGGATAGTTTAGAATACATGTCTTATGCACAGATCAATTTATGTTTTCACGTTTATATGCAGAGCTTACTTTAAATATCATCTATATATATGAAAGTCTAAGCGATGGTCTGACCATTTGACCAGTAGCTATGACATGCACTGACCACCAGAGGGCAGACGCTCAATGCACAGGCATGGATATATGGAACATACTGATGAATCTCAGCAGGAAGGGGAGAGGGGGGATGGTGGGAAGAGATTAACAAAAGATCTTATATACATACTAGAGGCCCAGTGCATGGATTTGTGCACCAGTGGGGTACCTGGGCCTAGTCTGCAGGGATCAGGTCAAAACTGGAAGTCCAACTTCTCCTGAGGGGTCCCAGATTATGAGAGGGTGCAGGCCAGGCTGAGGGTCCCCACCGGTGTACAATTCATGGACCAGGCCTCTAGTATTTAATAAATCTTTGCCTACTTCAAGACCATAGAGATATTTTTCTATATTAACTTCTCAAATTTAATTATTTTTCATCTATAATACATTTGAAGTTTAATTTTGTGATGATATAAGGCAGAAATTGTTTCCTTTACTTCCTTAAAGTTATCCAATTGATTTAGCACCATTTACTGAAAAGGACAATTCCCCCCCCATCCCCCCAAGTGCTTTATAGTGTTGATTTTTCCTAAATCAGGTCAGTGGCCTATCTCTGAATTCTCTTTTGAGTCCCACTAGTCTATTTCTAGTCTATTTTTTTTAATTTGTTCAAAAAATTGATTACTGGATTTATAAAAACTTTTCATATCAGTAAAGCAAATCTTTCCTCATTATCTTTTATTTCCCAAATATCTATTCTTAGCCTTTACATTTTCATGAGTCAAGTGCTACATAAAACAAAAAAGTATGGAATAACCATTGTGATTACATTTAATATACACAGTAAATTTGAAGATATTTATATATTTATATTGTCAAATAATGTTTAAGTATTAAGGTTATGCTGGCCTCATCAAACTTTTAATGTCTATGTAAGACTGGTATTATTCATTATTTGTATAGCTGTCTTAGTCCAGAATTTCCTTTAAGAACATTCAAAATTAATAGATTAGACTTAATAGTCATAAAATATTAGATTTTGAATTTTCTTTGTTAAATTTTGCGAAGAACAATTTTTCCTGGGATTTTTATATGGCATACTTTGACAGTTATTGGCATAAAGTTATTCCTAATATTTTCTTAATTTTTAAATGTGTGCAAGAAATAGGTGGTGATTATATCTTTTAAAATTTATATTTTTGTTTGTTTAGTTTTTTCTCAGTTTTATTAGTATCTTTGAAAAATAAAATATTTAATTGACTTGCCCATTACTTATATTTTCATTTAATGTTTCATTTGATGTTATTAAATGCAATGCATATCTTTAAATTTTTTAATTAAAATTTTGGGTTTAGTTTGCTTTATTTTCTATCAGGTGCATATGTGACATGTATTTTCAGTATTTTTTTTGTAATATATTACTTTAAAGTTATGAATTTCCTTCTAAGTTTGGCTGCATTCGCAGTTTTGATAAAGACATTAAGATATTTTTATACATTAATTTTATAAAATACAAATTGCAAACATTGATTTAAGGATTACAAATTAATTATTTTACATAATAATGTATTATAATGATGACATAAAGGTGAGCAAAAGCAAAAGTAAATAAAAAACATTCACTATAGTTGTCTGAAGAACTTTCTTAGAGATATGCAGGATCACTGTCAGAAAACTCGGTGAGGACAAAAGACAGGATGCATGCACTTTATGGGGCACACAGGCCTTAGTATAGGAGGATCCCTATGAACACAGATGGTGTTTTTAAATACCCAGATTACATTTGCATTCACATTCTGCTTTTGCAGTGTGTCCCAGATTGGCAACTTTGCATGCTTAAAATTGGAAGTAGTTCAGTTATCAAGCAATTTGACAGTTTTTATGAGAAACTTTCCTGGAAGCCCACACATAAAAAGAAGCATATTGATTTCCTAGGCTTAACAGGCAGTAGAAGAAGTGACAGCGATTTATTTAGGAAACTTCTAGAGTGATGCACCATAGCTCTAGACAAGACTGGAAGGCTGTCAACCAAAGCAGACAGATTATCACCAGGTGCTTAGCACATGATCATGAAGACTAGAGGCAAATATTTCCTGAAGATCAGGGACAGTGGTGCAAGCCTGACTGAGAACTGACAGCAGCCTATGAATACGTTAGCTGGAATTTCTGTGAACATGGACAACAGACCCTGTTGAAATTGTTAAAAGTTCCTTTCTCCTAAAGAATAATAATGAAATTAAAATTCACGTTGAAATTTAACAACATAATTACTTGGGGGGAGGGGAGGCAGCTGGTTTTATATAATGCATTATTTTAGGATAGAAAAATATTTTACAGAAGACAAGCATGTATTATTTTTTTCCTGAAGGATATTCACTCCCTCATTCCCTATTGCATATTTTAATCAAATTTCTTTCCGTCATATAGTTTTAATAATTGAGTCACCAAGACAGAAAGAAGTCTTTAGTATTTCTTGTTGAGTTGAAATAATTGGGTATACTGGGAAATAGAAAGAAGAACCATTTGTATTGGAAAAGGCATAATGCAAATTCCTATCAATTATACCCTTGATATTTGACTTTATTCTACAATTCAAAAGTCACATTCCTAAGATTGTCATAAGCACTGCATTCTATCATACCAAATAAAGAGAAAACATCTAATTATGTAGAAATTACCAGTAAATGCTAATTTGAAAGAACTATTTTGTTTAGATAACTGAATATTTTGAAATGGATTTGCATACTTTATCTAATGTTTGTTCCCTAAAATATGGAATCATTAATTCACCATCAATTAAGTCACATTTTCCAAATTCTGCTGAGGTAAGTTTGGGTTAAAAAAAACTCAGTCCTGTGGCTAACAAGAAACACAGATAGAAATGATCTGCTCCAAATACTGCCTCCCTAATGATATTTAACTGACAGCAGAGAGAAGAGGAAAGAACTCAAAGTATGTACCACTTCAAATCTTAAGTAAATTAGACCAGTGCTCTTCAGATATTTTTCTTGTTGTGGAAGGTGTTTTCTTTACTAAGCTGCAGAGCTCTAAATTCAGTGGAATCTTTGGTCGTAACCCAATATAAAACAGAAAAAGCAGAGATACTGTGGTTAAAGCAGGTCAGGTTTGTTTTGGGTCTGCTTCATGCAGCTAAGGCCACAACTCCCTTCAGAGTCTAATAGATAATGTCACAAAAGACTCATTCTGACTCAAAATGACTTTTCCATTAACTTTTATTGCTAGTCCAGATAATGACAATTTCTTTGGTTATAACGTGACACTTGTTAAACCACAAAATATCCTTGAAGGGGTAATTAATTCAGTCTGTTATTAAGTATTAACACCATAGAACAAATTACTTTTCATATCCCTACCTTAAGGCAGGAATATATATGTAATAAAACATTATAAAGAAATAATAGAAGTTTAGGATATTAGAATGAAATTTTAGCTACTTCAGATTCCTGTAAGATGCAATTTTAATTGAATTTTATTATAAGAACTAGAGGTCTGATGTACGAAATTTGTGCAAGGAGCTCGGCAGACCCTCACAGCCCCTGCCAGCCTTCACAGCCCCTGCTTCTGCTATTTGGTCTAATTAGCATATTTGCTCTTTATTATATAGGATAACAGATATGGACCATTGGATTTGGAAGACCCATAGAATTAGGGAGGTAGAGTCAGGAATTAAGACATTCTTGCTAAGAGAGAAGTGAGTTATGATTGCAAATCAATGGTAGCATGGAAGCTTTGGCACTTGGAGAGTGAGCAATCACGAAGCTGTTGGGATACAATTCTCTATATGTTTTTTGTGATTCTTCACATTTTATAAAGAGCAATGGACAGCATTTTTTCTTAACTTTTTTTTCATCAAGGATTTTTGTATAGCAAATCAGCCTTGAAGGAGATTAGTTTTCTTGCCAAGTTGTTTATGTCTTCTTGTGGGGGGAAGAGAAGATAAGGCAGGTTTGCCAGAAGCCCTTTCATAAAACAGGTAGTTTTCTAACCCACCCTAACCACATTGTATTGCCTGCTATGCCATAAGTGATAAAGTTCTTTGTCTTTGGCCCAGGAGTTTTGTGTCTTCTGCCAGCATCTATAAAACTGTGGCAGGCTAAATTGCTAGCTTGGAAGTAGGGTAAAATCTTAAACCTTTTATTCTCTTTACAGTATTCTATCATATACAAAGGTCAGGAACTGAAAATATCACACCCAATAATTACTGCGATGGGGCCTGTGCTGGCCAAGAATTGACAAAAATTCTACTAAAGCTGAGTTGAATAGGAAAATAAAATTAGCTCTCGCAGGTCACTGGGAAAAGTTGAGAGATTAAAAAAAAAGGAAAGTGTTCATCAAAGGTGCTTCTTATGTCTTGAAGTGATTATTACCCTTGAGACTATCAGGTCTATTATTATTATGCTCTTTTTCTCTATCTCTATAGGTCATCATAAAGAAACCTGAAGACCCATACCATTCCTCCTTGTCTTTGCTATAAATCCCACATATTCTTGCCTCCCCCTGGCCCTTCCTGTACACAATACCTATCTTTCTTCCTTATATATATTTTTTCAGAACACTCATGACAATCTGACATATTATGCCTGTTTTGTATGACCACTTTCTTTGCTACCTTGCACTCTAATGTAAGCTCTAGTATGGTAGAGATTTTTGTTCTATTCATTTATTAATCTTTACTTCTAGTATAATCTATTATTGCACAAGTAATAAACTTTAGTCAAGATGAATTAATTAGTAGGTCAATGAATGAACATGAATAGAAGTTTGTGGTTAATTTAAACACTTCTGTTTATGTCAAGTGCCTTCGTTTCAAGACCCACTTCTTAATGAATACTTTGAAATCTTGAATGGTGGATGAACAGGATATTCTTTCAAATATTTCTCAATGGTAATAAGCACTTTCCTTCATTTTTTTCATTTCACTTGGCCACCGCCTTCCTCATTTTCCAAAACCTATAAAGAACATGCACTATGAGGGGGAAAACATAAATGTAGTATGTTTCTCTTGGGACGTGTAAAGTTAAAGTCAGTGACTAAGTCATCTTTAGTGAGTGATATCAACATAGAGAACAAAGAAAAAGATTGACACCTGTCTGAAATACAAGACATTTATAAGGGTTAATAGTATTACTCAATGTTTCACCTTCAGAATAGAAGTCTAAGTAGATGCTTCATTGAAGATTTAGGTTTTTTTCCTACAGAAAACTGTTAGAATCTATCCCCCTCTTCATTTTTTTGTATTAAAATTATCTAAAATAGTTATTACATAGTTTTTATGAGCCTTTCCTCATTGCTTATGGACTGCCCTGTAACTAACAATGCCCTCAGCCCTTCAACTAAATAGGATTTGTTTTTATCAGAAAATGTGATAAATAAATGTTGTCAATGCATCTGGATATTTTAAGTTGCAATATTTGATTTTGGACGGCATTCTGTGTCTCAGAATAAATAGTAATGTTTGTGGAATTCTGTACATTCAAGCCTTAAGTTAATGCACAGTGTTTACTAACCTATGAAACCCATATTCAATCAGAACCAAAACAAATTTTTATTTTTCCCCCTGAAAATAAAACTTTATCTTCATCTCCAACTGGTAATTGTTTATAATTTCCCCATACTGTCTGGCTGCAATTAGTATTGTATACATACACATACACACAGACACACACACACACATATTCACATATACATAACCCATGGACACAGACAATTGGGTGGTGAAGGGGTGAAGGCCTGGGGTGGGAGCAAGCTAAAAGAGGTCAATGATGGGAAAAAGGGGCATATGTAATACTTGCAACAGTAAAGATTTTTAAAAAAGAAAAATGTCTGTAGCTAAATATATAATAATATTTTAAAATACATATAATTTTTATATATACAGGCATGTATATGTATACATATGTTTTTTAATAAAGATAAGAAAAAAATAAATGTATTCAAATAATCTTCAAACACCAACTGAGTAAAATGAGATGAACCAGAATTACAAATTTAGTTCTATTCTTTTTTTTAATTTGTAAGAATAAATATTTTATGACCTATTATGTATAAACAATATGCTTTGGTTGTTATAAAACACTAAAATATGATTCTAAAATAAATTTTTCTAAGAATACTTTAATTTATTTTTTTAAAAAGATAATATTCAAGTTGTGATATGTGATATTTTTGACTACCAGACAGTTCACTAATTTTATCAATTCTTAAACTTTATCAATGCCTGTAGCTATATGGCATTCAATATTAGTTTAATATTTCCAACTGGAGTTTCAGATAGACTCGATCATATGGTACTATTTGTGATTGTTATTGAACAGATAAGACTTCACAAATAAGAGAATGAAATAATTCCAGAAGCTCAGGAAGAAATTATTAGATCATAAATTACCTTCGTTCTAAAAGAAATTGTTTAAGCCAAAAGTCCCTGCCAGTGATGACTTCCTCCCACTCAACCACCTCGAGCAGAAACTTTGACCAAAAGCCAGAAATAAACACCTGGGCTTACTAATCGGTCTCGCTTAGCCCAGGTGATCAAAAACAATAAAGGAAGAAAAGAGAAAAGCTACTGTTCTATTCAGAAGGTTAAGCTATGGTTGCACTACCAGTGTTTTTTGGAGCCAATAATTAATGCTGAAAATAATAGAGAGCATCGAGATGGGTGGTTTGGTTTCTGCATCTGGAATTGAACGTCAAGTTTTGCAGATAGGAGGTTAAATTTAGCAGCTGGAATTAATGAGAGAGGAGATATTTTGTTCAATAAGTTGAACTTCGCATATCATGGCATGGTTAGAATTATCCAAAAAGAGTGCTGGCATCAGGCCTTATCAGCCTGCCTTTCACATATCTGCTCTCTCTTTCATGCTCACACTAAGGTGAGGAAGGGACCCAGATATTACATTAAGATGCTATTTAAAATGTGGTGAATCGTTCTTATGCTGGGAAGGGCATGTGTTCAGGGAAACACTGACCAGGGAATTCTGGTGTTTTAGAATTCAGGGCTATTTCCATGATTTTATTAATGGTTTTAGAGGCTTGGATCCTACAAACATTTGAAGAAAGATCTGACTTTCCCCAGAGAAAAAATTTTAGATGTGTGCACAGCCTCTCATATCAAACACACTTTTACCCACATTTACACACACACACACACACACACACAATTTACAAAGAGTCTTATGTAGCTGTCTGTATTGTTTTTATAGATTTTTTAAAATTAGAATAAGAATCTGTGATCCAACCAGGGGTCAGCAAAATATAAACTCATGGGCAGAATCCAGTCAACTGGCTGTTTTTGTAAATTGTGTTTTATTAGAAAACAGCCTTACTCAGTTGTGTATTATTCTTAATTGCTTTCATGTTCTAATGTCAGAGTTAGGAAGCTACAATAGAAACTATATGGCCCTCAATTTTCTTTAATCTCACTATTTAAAAAAAGTCAAATCTAAACCAAAATTTTTCTTTACATATAGGGAAACAGATTTATAAAGGTCAAATAATGTGTAAGCTACCTAGAGAACAACCTAACAACATGTTGAACTAAAATAACAAGACTATTTTATACTCCAAGATCCTAAAATTCTGGGTGAAATACAAGAAAATTATAAAATAAGCCATTGCCTATGAACATGGTAGGAAACTTCAAATGAGAAGCCACACAGATTCTCATGAGTTACAGGATAACAGACTCCTGAGTGCCAGGAGACTAGAACTTCACTCACTGACCAGTGAGACACGAGGGCTGCTTATCTGTACTGTGGGCCATGATTCTGTAGGAAGAGGGTATAGAAAACAAAAACAAGTTGTCACCTGTAGGGGAAAAAGAAATCAAACTTCCGACCTATGTCATCAAAAATTTAAATCTGAACCTATACTGCCCACCAATATATTAATATGATCCAATTAAAATGCTCTGCAGGCTGTTTCCATGATTCATGTTTCACAGGATTTCTACAATTTCAACAATCTCCACTGAAGATCAGTTCACAAAAACACACACAATGAGACAGTGTCAGAAAACATACCCAGAAAGGAGGAAAAGCGCCCATGAACTCAGAAACAGGAAAATCTGAAAAACACTATAAGTAAGCTTATCAAAGCCATAAAAAAAAAACAGATTAAAGTTAGACAACAGAAAAGTTGATAGGCAGGTTGGTGATATAACCATTAGAATTTCTATAAATTGAAATACAGCTATTTTAAGTTAATTATTCAGCAGAAATTTTTTAAAAAGACAACTAAAGAATATCTTCAAAAACACAGAAAAGTAAATAAATAAATAATAGTTCTGAATAAATTCATCCAAATAAATTCAACCCTTACTGGATTTCCCTCCAGATTCATTGAGGTATAATTGACATACAACAATGTTTAAGGCATACACATATTAATTTGATATATTGAAATATGATTATCATTGTAGCTCTAGCTAACACCACCATCATATCAACAATTACCATTTCCAAAAGAAAACAGAATACAGGAAAAGAGATTTATAGACATCACAATTAGAATGAAAATGTACAATATGAATGTAATAGAAGTTTGAGAGAGACAATATTAGAAGAGGTAATAATTGGTCATTTTTGAGAATTGTTGAAATATATTAAGCCTCAATTAAGGAAACATAATAACTTATTCTTTCTATAAATAGATACATAGACATAGACATATTTCTATATCAATTTATCTATGTAAACATGTCTATGTATAGCCACCTACATATCTCCACATATGTAGACATTCTAGTAAAAGTGTAGAAAATCAAAGAAGAATCTTTTAAAATAGAGAAAAGGGCAGGCATTACAAAAGTAACATTTTAAACAT
>PVJC01042159.1:0-15041 GCA_004026665.1 Murina feae
AGTTACCTACAAGGGGGCACCCATATGACTGTCAGCTGATTTTTCAACAGAAACCATGCAGGCCAGAAGGGAGTGGCAAGAAATATTCAAAGTGATGAATAGCAAGAACCTACAACCAAGATTACTTTACCCAGCAAAGCTATCATGTAAAATTGAAGGTCAGATAAAGAGCTTCACAGACAAGAAAAAGCTAAAGGAGTTCATCACCACAAAACCAGGATTATTTGAAATGCTGAGGGCATTCTTTAAGAAGAGGAAGAAGAAAAATTATGAACAACAAAGTGACAACAAATACGTATCTATTAACCAGTGAATATAACAATTAAGTCAATAGAAATATCTGATGAACAGATTTAACTGGTGAATAGAATAGAAATAAGGGCCTAGAAAGGGAATGGACTGACAATTCTCAGGGGCAAGGGGGTGTGAGGGGTATGGGAAGAGACTGGAGAAAAATCTTACATTTATGGATGAAGACAGTGCTGAGGTAAGGGCATGGGGTGGAGTGGGGGAACCAGGTGGAGAGGAGCTGTGGGGGTTAAAAAAAAAGGGAACATCTGTAATAATCTGAACTATAAAGATTTATTTAAAAAACACACAAAAAAACAGTAAGTGGACTACTTCTGGGTTTTTTTTGTTTCTTTGTTTTTACAGATGGACAGTCTACTATTTGTGGTATTTATCCCTGTAAGAGGCTGTTTGGTTTATATGGTACTTTTGAGGGGGTTTTCTCATCCAATTGATTTGCATTCTTTATAATAAAAGCCTAATATGTTAAGTGTCCCGTCATCAGGGTGGCCATTCAAACAAAGTGTTCAGTGCTAATGATATGCTAAGGCTGCATACCACTCACTATGATGTGCACTGACTACCAGGGACAGACGCTCTTACTGGTAGGTTAACTTGCTCCTGGGATCCAGCTGATTTGAACTGAGAGAGATAGGTTGGACATGTTCTCGATCCATCCCATGGTCCCTCCCTGGCTGGCCAACCTCCTGCATTCCTCCCTGACCCAGATCATGCACCAGTGGGGTCTCTTGGCCTGGCCTGTGCCCTCTCACAATCTGGGCTGGGGAACCATTCACTCCCATCCCAAGCACATGGATTTTGTGTACTGATTCTCTTATCCCATCTAATAAAAAAGTAATATGCAAATTAACCATCACTCCATCACTCCAATACAAAGATGGTGACAGCCATGGAGCTGGAGCAAGAGGGAGGCTTGGGTTGCCCCTGGTGATGGAGGAAGCCAAACTTGCAGCTAGCCCTGGCCAGCACTGTGCTCTGTGAAAGGCTACAAAGTTTCAATTATAGAAGATAAATAAATCTGAGAGGAAAAAATAAAGTAAAATAGGAGAGGCTGAGAGCTTGGAATGCTGGGAGGCGAGGCCAACCTGAAAACAGCCATCAGCCCCTCACCCAGGCTGGTAACATGCCCATGTGGTGAGGGTCCCTGCTGGGGGGATTGGCCAGCCTGCAAAAAGCCATCAGTCCCTCACTCAGGCTGGCCAGGCACTCCAGTGGGGACTCCAGCCCTGAAGGGTGGTGTGGCCAGCCTGAAAACAGCCCTCAGCTTCTCACTCAGGTTGGCCAGGCACCCCAGCAGGACACCCTGATCAGGGACACCCTTCAGGGCAAAAAAGCCAGCCCCTACTCGTGTACCAGGCCTCTTTCCTCCTATATAATAAAAAGGTAATATGCAAATTGGCCCTAAAAGCAGAACAACTGGGAATGACTGGCCACTATGACACACACTGACGACCAGGGGGCAGATGCTCAATGCAGAAGATGCTGGCTAGTGATCAGTGCACTCCCACAGGGGGAGCTCTGCTCAGCCACAAGTCAGGGTGACAGCTACCAGCACAGCAGTAGTGGTGGGAGCCTCTGGTGGACACCTCTCAAGGGGTCCCAGACGGCCAGAGGGCACAAGCTAGGCTGAGGGACCTCCCCCAAGTGCACAAATTTTTGTGCATTTTAGACTCTAGTTGTTTTATAAAGAGGACTGTAAATTGAATAGGTATATTTGAACACTAATTTGTTGATCCACTTATGTATGCATTTATAGGTTGATTCTTGTATATGCCACCATTAGGGATCAAACCTGCAATCTTATTGTATTGGAAACACTAGAATCATCTGAGCAACTCAGACAGGGCCCTTTTTCTAGTTCTTTGAGATGGAATACTATGTGGTTTATTTGGGATTTCACTTCTTTCTTGAGATAGGTCTTTACTGACATAACTACCCTTTTATTACTGACTTCTCTATCTTTCTCTATGTTTTTTTTTCTGCTCAATCCCTCAACTCCCAACCAAAATCCCTGAGCACTCCAACAATCCCATCACACCAGAGGGGAATGCCTGCTCTCTACCTATGAATGTATTTTCTATTTTGCTTAGTAGCTCAGCTTGTTCATTTACTTTCACATATGAGGGAAATTATATGGTATTTGTGTTTTTCTCACTGTCTTATTTCACTTAGTATTATGTTCTTTAGACCCATAGGTAACATTTTTGTTCATTTGGAGCTAAGCAAATAATGAGCATAATTTTCTCTAAAACATTTCTATAATGCCAAAATATTATAATTTATAATACTTATAATCTAAACTAATAAAAGTGAAATATTAAAATTAACCGTTTCTCCGGGACAGGGTTAGCCACGCCCACCAGCCAATCAGAGCTGCTGTATGCAAATTAGCCCAGCCAAGATGGCGGAGGCCACAGCCCTGGGCTCCGCCATCTTGGGAGCCTGGGTCCTGGGAAGGCATCTGGCGCCCTGGGCCGGCCGATGCCTTCCCAGGTGGAGAAGCCTTCCAGGGGAAGCGGGGACCAGCCGGCGGGACCCCGCGGCCCCCTGCTGGGAGGCCGATCAGTGGCCAGCACCACTGGTACAGCCTCCCAGGTGGAAGTGCCTTCCGGGGGAAGCGGGGACCAGCCCTAGGAGGCCGATTGAGTGGCCAGCGCCACCGGAACTGCCTCCCAGGCGGAAGTGCTTTTGGGGGAAGTGGGGACCAGCCGGCGGGACCCCATGGCCCCCTGCTGGGAGGCCGATCGGCTGGCCAGTGCCACTGGAATGGCCTCCCGGGCAGAGAAGCCTTCCGGGGGAAGCAGGGACCAGCCGGCGGGACCCCGCGGCCCCCTGCTGGGAGGCCGATCGGGTGGCCAGCAGCACCTGATGGGCTTCCCAGGCGGAGAAGCCTGGGGAGTGGGGGGACGGGAGCAGCCGGGGGACCCCATGCCCCCTCCTGGGAAGCCTATGGGATGGCCAGCGCCACCCCATTGCTTCCCAGGCGAATGGCTCAGAGGGTCAGTGGGAGCTGTGGCCAGCCTGAAAACTGCCCTTAGCCCCTCATCCAGGCTTGCCACACTCCCTGGTTTCCACTGGGGAGCTTGACCAGCCTGCAAACAGACATTGGCCCCTCACCCAGGCTGGCCAGGCACACCAGCAGGTGGACATCCCCAGAGGGGTCCCAAACCGTAAGAGGGCACAGGCCAGGCTGAGGAAACACCTCCCCCCTCCACTGCCCCAGTGCAAAAATTTTTGTGCACTGGGCCCCTAGTTTATAATAATTATAATAACATAGAAGTGTCTATGTTGTCACAACCATAACTTGTTCTACTCTTCTAAAATTATTTCCTGAGAAGACTTGATATGGAAATGTATTTGATAAAAAAATAAATGTAGAAATTGATTTTGTATATATGTTTACAAAACCAAAGGGGATTGAAAATTAATTGCATAAAATAATTAGCAGTTTAATTTCTTGGGCTTGGAATTATGCATAATTTATTACCATTGTTTTTTATATTGAAAATATAATTTCAAACATAGAAGTGCTATAAATAAACACAGAAATAAAAATTATACTGTAATTATATTTAACTTAGAGACAAACATTAGTTTATTTTGACAAATAAAATTATCTTTTTGATGGCAAATTCTAATTATTTAATTTTATCATACTTGCTTTTAGGAATGTGATTTTACAAAATGCTGTCATACTGACAATTGTACACTCACTCAATTTTCAGAATGTGGCAGTGGACCATGCTGTGACAATAAAACTTGTCTGGTAAGCTTTCTAAATATAACCATTTTACCTCAGGAAGTTGTTGTGTTCGTTTGCATTCTTTCTGCTCTAGTGTTTTAAAAACTTATTTGCACACTTCTTTCAAATATGCTACTTTATGAACCCTGTTCACCCACTGTTGGTTTTAGAATTTAGATGATGTCTTTAGGTCTTTTTCTCCGTGCTATTTAGCTCCACCACCCACTGTATTGTTTCATTTTATACTCAAGATCCATCTAGTTATTGCATTCAATACCAATTCCAGATTATTCGTGTGCTATGAATTTCTCGTGGTGCTCTTCATCATGCAACAGCTTACGACAAAATTATAAATGAGCCAGCTAACATACCGTTGACATGCAATGCTCCAATATAAGACAGGGCTTTTAAAAATCTAATTTTGAAAATACTAGAAAAAGGAATCCATATGGATATGTAGCATATAAAATAGTGAATTTTGACTTGGTCAAGGACTCCTAGCCTAGAAATGGAGGATTGAATTGATTTCCCTTGGGAAGTTTTCCATTCATGTTTTTTTCTGTAGCCACATCTGAGAGGGGATTGGTTAGGATTTGTCTTCTGTGGTTTGCATCATTATAGCACCTCATTTAGTGTCCCTTTCAAGAGTCTATGACAAAAGTGGATTAAAGAGGGATATTTTCTGTTTCAATGAAATCTCTCAAAACATTATTCTGCTTTGTTCTATATGTGTTCATTTTTACTTTGTGGGCTGGTAATTAGAACCAATGGTCAGTTATATTTAAGGTACATGAATGTAGAGGCTAGAATAGGGCTTCTACTTCTTAGCAGTAAATCTTGTTGCTTTTCCCTTCATTAGAGCTCTCATCTTGACCTTTGGCTCCAAACCAGTGCAATACAGCTTTTCTAAACAGTCCATTGCCATCTACCTAGATCCGAAGCTCTTTAAAATAGAGATAATCACTACATTTGGTTGAAAGAAAATTCACAGTACAAGTTGCTAAGAGCTTCAGGGCAAGAGCTAAATGTCCTTTGTTAGTTTATATGAACTTTATATGTATTAGGAAATAGAGCTTTGCTCTTGCTCTCATTTAGGAATGCGCTCTTTCTTTATGGGCCATAAGGGTAAAGTCTTCCTATTTTCTTCTCTTTTTTACTTTCAAGTAGGTTAATTTATACCAATGCATTTCCAAAGTTTAGCAATTTGATCTAGTAGTTTATAAATGACTATTTAGATAAAAACAAATCCAAGTGCAAAGATATGGAATACAATAATTTAAGCAGCCTTTTCACTGAAACATAGCAATGAATAACTTGTTTCTAACCTGTACACAGACATTTCTATATGCAATTTAAAAAATGTAATTGTTACTCTGTAATACATGTTACATAGTGGTCAGTTGTGTCTCTTTCAAAAATTTGCACAAAGTGAGGTTTATTATGAATTTCTTATATACACTTTATTTATTTGTGAAATTTTTAAAGATATGAGCATTCTAACTACATGTGGACTTTAGATTCAAGCTTACTAAAAGTTTGAAATGAAGCTTGCTTCTAATAGTATTTTTCACACCTTAGATATAGTATAATTTTAATGTTGTAGTGAAACAACAAAGGTGAAAAATTCTAGATATACAGCTTTTGTTATTAAAATATCAGGGAACTGATATCATTTGACATTACATGACTTCACTTTTTAGAATAAGGTGAAGAGTTCTTTTATTTTCTAAATAGTGGTTAAAAAAAACTATCAGCATACTCTGGAATTTGTTTTATAATGAAAATCAATCAAACCATAAGCAACATGTAGTATGTTAGTAGTATTTTATTCTATTACTAGAGGCCTGGTGCACAAAATTCGTGCTGGCCTGGTTGCCCCCAATGGCCCTACCTTGAAGGCAAGGTCCCCCCCAATTACCCTCCCCTGCAGGCCTTATCCCTCCCAACTGCCCTCCCCTGCAGATTTGGTTGCTCCTAACTATCCTCACCTGCAAGCCTGGTGACCACTTACTGCCCTCCCCTGCAGGCCTGGTCTCCTCCAACTGCTTTCCCCTGCAGTCCTGGTCACCCCCAACTGCTCACCACTGCAGGCCTGGTCACCCACCACTGCCCTCTGCTGCAGGCCTGGTTGTCCCCAACTGTTTTCCCCTGCCAATCTTGTCGCCCTCAACTGCCCTCCCCTGCCAGCCTGATATCTCCTAACTGCTCTCCCCTGCTGGCCTGGTCATCCCTTACTGACCTCCCCTGCGGGCCTGGTCATCCCCAACTGCACTCCCCTGCCAGTCTGGTCATCCACAACTGCCCTCCCCTTCCGGTCTGGTCATCCCTAATTGCTTTCACCTGCCGACCTGATTGCCCCCAACTGTCCTCCCCTGCCAGCCTGGTCACCCCCAACTGCCCTCCCCTGCTGGCCTGGTTGCCCCCAACTGCCCTCCCTTGCTGGCCTGGTCACCCCCTATCACCCTCTTATGAAGGACTGGTCCCTCTCACTGCCCCCCCCCCCAACTGCCTCACCCTGCTGGCCATCTGTGGCATCCATCTTGTGGACAGAATTTTAGGAGTCTAATTTGTCCCCAAGAACCCAAAGTTGAAAAACAAATATACAAACCTTGATAGTAGACATTTTCTGTTGATCTTGAAGTATTTAGTATAACCTCAGCATTACAACTATGAACGCTTTCACTAGATTCTTTTTAAAAATTAAGGTGAAAATTGATGAACATTTTGGGTTCTTTCTGATCTAGTTCACTAGAACTTTTAAGTAAATTTATAATTTTATTTAGGTAGATAAAAATGTAATAGAATTGAAATCAGATGTAATAGAATGTAATAGAATTGAAATCAGAGTTAACACAATGCTCTCACTTAATCTTTTACAGTTTTGGTTGATATTTTACAAAAATATTTGTTTCAATAATATATATACTAGTAAAAAAAGAAAGAAATCAACAGGGTCCTTTGTTTCAAACAGTTAGGTTCAATCATGAAACCTGAGCAACAGCCTTATGAAAAGACTTCATCCTAGAACCTCTGCTTTGGTGACAGCCTCCTTACTCTGTCACTGGAATCCACTTTCAATTGGCCATTGTTCTCACATTTGAAGTTACTAGGAACAATGAGAGAGCTCAACACTACTTTAAAGGCAATGCAGCATTTTCAGAAGCAAAAAAAAAGTCGTTGACTTGTGTGTTTAACATTTCCGTCTCTTTCAGAACATCACATACATCCTTGCCTGCGAATATGGTGTTGGGTGTGAGAACATGATCTGATGCCATTATGTTCATGTTCACTTAAACTTCATAATAGGTTAGCATAGAGTAAATTATTTCAAAAGAAGGGTGTTATGTTCAGTGGATAACATGCATAGTGGCTGTGCTTAATGTCAATAGCATCAGTCAGGAATCTGAGTTATACTGCCCCAGTTTCAATACTGAGTAATATGTGATCTTTGACATTTCATTTAACCTCTCATGATTCTTAACTGTAATGACAGTTTATCTAATCTAATAAAAGAGTAATATGCAAATTGACCATCACTCTGAGTCACCCAAGCCACGCCCACCAGCCAAGCCACACACACCAGCCAATTAGAGCAGCTGTATGCAAATTAACCCAGCCAAGATGACAGCCAGCTGCCACGGAGCTAGAGCAAACAACAGGCTTCCATTGCAACTGCCTACCTAGACTGGCTGAGCCTCTGCTCACGGTAACAATGTTTTAATTATAGAATCCCCAGAGCTGAAACAAACAGGAGGCTTCGTTACCTGCCTAGGCCTCAGCTCAAAGCAACACTGTTTCAATTAGAGAAGATAAATAAACCCCAGAAACATGATTCCAGCAAGCCTCGCTGGGACCTTGGGTCAATGGGAGCTGTGGGCAGCCTGAGAGCCTGAAAACCACCCTTAGCCCCTCATCCAGGCTGGCCAGGTACCTCAGTAAGGACTCAAAACCTGAAGGTACTGTGTGCATCCTGAAAATAGCCCTCAGCTCCTCACCCAGGCTGGCCAGGCACCCCAGTAGGGACCTAAAACCTAAAGGTATTGTGGGCAGCCTGAAAATGGCCCTCAGCCCATCACTCAGGCTTGCCACACCTCAGTGGGTTGAGAGTCCCCACTGGGGGGCTTGGCCAGCCTGCAAACATCCATCAGCCCCTCACCCAGGATGGCCAGGCATGCCAGCAGGTGGACATCCCCTCAGGGGTCCCAGACTGCGAGAGGGCACAGACCGGGCTGAGGGACCCCCTGAGTGCACAAATTTTTGTGCACCGGGCCCCTAGTGTAAATTATAATAGCAGAGTAATACCTTGCTTGGAGTAGTGTGGTAAGACTTGATTCATTGCCATGTGCGAAGCACTTCAAGTCATTTGAATAAAATGTATCCCTCCCCCTCCCCATTTTTTCCCCTCACAGCTAAAGCCAAGAGGACATATATGTCGGAGAAGCATTGATCCATGTGATTTTACAGAATTTTGCAATGGAATATCTCAGTATTGTGTGCCAGACATGAAAGCTATTGATTTAGAACCATGTAACAATAAAACCGCCTTTTGCTATAAGGGAATATGTCGAGATCCATCTAGACAGTGTGTGGAGTTATTTGGAAAATGTAATAGCTTTGTGTGTGTGTTTTTCAGGGCTTTGTTTTGGAACTGTGTTTTTCTAAATTCAGCAACTCACCCTAAAATCCACAAAAATATATTGTTTATTTAAATCCAAATCCTATCTAATAAAGAAGGAATATGCAAATTGACCATCACAGTGTAACAAATGGCTACACCCACAGTAGAGGCAGAGATTTTGTAACACAAGATAGCTGTGCCCACAGCAAAGGTGGGGACCTCGTAACACAGATGGCTGCTCCCACAGCAGAGGACAAGTTCCCATAATGAGTTTTAACAAGCAATCAGTAGAGAAGTGAAAGATGCGTGGTGCTGGGCCAGGGCAGGGTACCTGAGTTTGTGACCCCCCACCTGGTGGAGCTTGACAGGGGACCTCAGACTGCTCCCCCACCCCAGTGCCAGGCCAGGGGACCTCAGGCAATGATCCCACCCTGGCCCTAGGTTGGGGGACCTCAGGCTGTGCCACCTGTCCAGCAGGGCTTGACAGGGGACCTCAGGCCATGCCCCCCACCCCAACCCTGGGCCAGGCGATCTGAGGCCATGTCACATGCCCTGGTGGGGCTTGACAGGGGACTTCAGGCTGAGACCACCCCCCCACCCAGGCAGTGGGCCAGAGAACATGAGGCCATGCCCCCTGCCATGCAGGGCTTTATGGGGGACCTCAGGCTGTGCTCCCTGCCTGTAGGCCTTGATGGAAACCTCAAGGAGTGTCCCCTGCCCTGACCTGGGCAGGGGGACCTCATGCCATACTCCCTGCCCCAGCACTAAGCTGAGGGACCTGAGGCTGCACCCTCCTGCCTGGCAGGACTTGACAGGGGTGGGGCCAGCCATTTCTGGATCTAGCCCAATGGGGTGGGACCGGTGGGGTCTGAGTCTCATGTGATTTCGAGGCACACATGGGGGGGCAGGGACTTGACTCTGGTTCCTGTAGCACACCCCAGATTCTGACAGAAGGAAGATTTTCATATACATTTTACTAGTTTTCTTTCATCTCTGACACTTCTATTATTATAGAAAGGGCAAACAGCAATATTAAAATATACCCTCTAATTAATTCCCTTAAAAGGAATTAAAATGTGCACGAATTTTGTGCACTGGGTCATTAGTTGGAAAATAAAATTGCAAATCATAATACATTTGAATTATGTCAAGAGGAAAATGTGCTTAGTAAATATAAGGCAAAGAGAATAGAGCATTAAGCAAATTTCATGTGATTGGTATATAGGGAATAGATTACTAGAACTATATATCAGAAGATAAATGACTTTTAAGTCATTTTTGTAAGATGATAGCACTTTTCCTCTTCTCAAGTGGGCTGTTTTTTGGGAATGTTTCTC
This sequence comes from Murina feae, assembly GCA_004026665.1. NCBI lineage: Eukaryota > Metazoa > Chordata > Mammalia > Chiroptera > Vespertilionidae > Murina > Murina feae. Next base: position 10,007 of record PVJC01042159.1, read on the forward strand.
ATTCTAGAAGACCAGTAGGTGACATGAAATACTTGTAAATGGCATTGATTGGATATTTCTGCTGTCTAGATGTCTCTGTAGTAATGTACCATATTGTAGTTTTAATTTTTGTAAGATGAGTAATTGGAACTTTTTGTTTTCAGTTGCTAGAGGCGCAACGTATCTATGTGCAGAAGAAGTGAATATTATGAAAGATATCTTTGGAAACTGTCGTGGAACATTTTGTGGTTTTTAGTGTGTATTTTAAGACCTATCAATTTCCCAAATGCATGTATGTGTTTGTGTGTATGTTTTCTGTAATAAGTCTCTTAATTCAAGTGAGAGATGAATTTAGTACATATGGATGAATTTATATGTTACACTTAGTAATATGGTGTATGTTCTGAGTAGCTTTGGTGTTTTGTTGTGAGTAATGTTTTGAATTATTCTCATATTTTAAATCGTTATTTACCTAAAAAATTGTGTCCCAAAGTAATATATCGAGAATTTTCTCTGCTTTATATTACCAGCCATACCCCATGTGGAAAGCTTGTTTGTGACTGGACACATACACTTATAACGGAAAATAGAAATTTTGATGTTCAATATACTTACCTTGCTGGCCATGTATGTATGTCAGCAGCTACAAGGAGGGATTCGAAAGTCACAAATCCAGATAATACCTATACATATGAGGGTACTATGTGTGATGATAATAAGGTAAATATAAATTGTACTTGATTCTCATACAGTGTGTGTGTGTGTGTGAATGTCCATGAGTGTATGTGTATGAAAGACAGAGAGAGATTAAGATTTTTATTTACAATTTTACAAACAAGTTCATGTATCTTAAGATTCAAAGATCATAATTTCTTTTGATCAATAGAACACTTGCTTTCCTATCATTTTTTGTTATGAACTTTGCTATAGATATGTTAAATGGTTTTCTCATAGAGGAGGCTAGAATTTGGTCTGCAATAGTTTGTGTAAACAAAGGGCAAAAAAAGAATCAAATAATATGCTAAAAAGGTAAAATGGAGCAATCTGAATGCTAAGAACAATAATAACATGAACAAGCAAATATTTAGTCTTGCAGTAATGATGAAAATTAATTTGGTTATAAGAAAAGTAAAACATTTATTTGCTTATTAGCTTAGTTCTTTCTCCAGAGCATAATGTATTTGTTAAAAATTTGGTCCTTCCGTAAGACACAGTAATAAAACAGAGTCTAAGCTTTATTTAATTTTTCTTAAAAATTTTAAGAAACATTATAGATAAGTGATTTTGAAATTATTACTATTAAAACTAGTTGACTGAAGAAAAAAAGTGCATAATTATCTTACATTCTTTTTTGTTAATCCTCACCCCATGGTTTTTTCCATCGGTATTTAGAGAGTCAAAGCAGGGGGAGAGGCAGAGAGAGAAAATATGGAGGTGAGAGAGACACATCCATTGGTTGCCTCCCCACATTCCTAGACCACGGCCAGGGGTTGAGCCTGAAATCAAGGTAAATGCTCTTGATCAGACTTGAACTCAGGATGCTTCCATTGCTGGGCCAAAGCTCTATCCACTGACCTAAACCGCTTAGGGCGTTATCTTATATTTTTATTAAAATGATTTCTATTGGGAAACAGTATTTTAAGAAAGGAAAAATAAGGAAAAAAAGACAATGAGTAAACATTTTAGAATGACAGAAGACATTTTTACATAAAAATGGTAATCACAAAGAAACATACTGGTACTGAATATATTGTTCACAAAAGAGTGTCTAGTCTAAGAAAAAAAATCTTATAAGAGTTTATTTAGGCAAATTAACAACAGTTGCTGCAAAGCAAAACCTAAAAGGATGGATAAAATGCCCTGGGGAATAACAGTTTTATTGCTGATTTATGCATTAGAATCAGAGACCATAGGGGTGGTTTCCTGAGATTCATTGGTAGACTGGAGATAGCAAAGCTGGGAAATCTCTGAGATTAGATGAAAAGTAATACAAATAGACACACACTTCCTTTACCCTGGTGGGTATAGGATGTTTGCTAATGGACATTTGGAGCACTTAGAGATGGTATGCAGGGGCAAGATAGCAGTGAGTTGTTCTCTGGTCTCTAGCTCTGGTGCAGTAGTTGTGCCACAGACATTCCAAAGGTATGTTATTTTAGATGCAAAAGGACAATCTACAGGCTCAGTTAAGATAGAGACTGACCTTTGTCAAGGAAGATACTAGCCTAGGACATGAATACATACCAAGACTCCCTTTTAGTTAGAAATTTTAAATTTAAGGCCTTCTTATGTAATTACTTTATGTCTCTGAGATTATAAGACCAACCATGTATGCCTTCTTTAAGGCTGTCAAGTTTAGTATGTGGCCCTCTTTTTGTCCACAACATGATAAAATAATATGTCTTTCTTTCAAAGTCCATTTAAAACAAAGTGAACAAATGTTTACTATAAATAAGTCAGAATAAATATATTAACTAATTTAATCATTCTTTAACTAGAAAAAGGCAATAAAATGGCGCGTGTGCGCGCGCGCGCGTGTGCGCGCGCGCACACACACACACACACACACACACACACACACACACATGCTTGCGTGGGCTCATGCACATCATATAAAACCAAAACAATTTAACTAACACTAAGTTGACATTGATGTTATAAATACCCTTGAAAGAATCTAAAGTGGCCATCATTAAGATGTTTCAATGAGCACTTGCTAACATGCTGGAAAGTAATGAAATGATAGAGAGTTCCAGCAAGGAGTTAAGAAGATTTAAAGAAGAATCGCTTAGAAAATTTAGAGCTGAAACATACAACAATCAATGTAGAGAGGGGCAAAAATAGGCTTACAGGTGTTTGTATGGAAAATAATACAATGATCCTATATAATAAAAGCCTAATATGCTTAGTGTCCGGTCATCTGGTCACCCGTTCAAACAATCAAAGTGTAATATGCTAATGATATGTTAAGGCCATTCAACCACTTCCTATGATGTGCACTGACCACCAGGGGGCAGACAGTTGACCTGTTGAACAGCTGCTATGAGGTGCACTGACCACCAGGGAGAAGATGCTACCCCTGGTAGGCTAGCTTGCTGCTGGGGTCTGGCTGATTGGGACTGAGTGAGACAGATCTGACATGCCCTGGAGCCCTTCGATAGTCCCTCTCCTGCTGGCCAACTTCTTGTGTCTCTCCCCAGCCCAGATTGTGAAGGTGGGGTCCCTTGGACTGGCCTATACCCTCATGCAATCCAGGACCCCTTGGGAGATGTCAGAGAGCTTGTTTTGGCCCAATCCTGCAGGCCAGACCAAGGGACCCCACTGGTGCACGAATATGTGCACTGGGCCTCTAGTTAATAAATAATAATACAAAAATGAAGTCTGTGTTTCCTGTCCTACAACTATAAACATACTTGTTCCCCACCCTGCATATAAAAACTCAATGATGGTCTCAGCAGCAGAATAGTGGGGACACCAGAAAAAAAATCAGTGAAGCTAAAGACTGAATCCTAAAAAAATACCCAAATTGAACAATAGAGTGAAAACAGGATGAAAAAAATGAATAGAGCCTCAAGGACATGGGGAGTTTTAAGAAAATATATTATACCCAAGACATTGGCATCCTAAAATGTAGGAGAAAGAATTTAAGGTTGGAAAGGGATTTGAGGAAATAATGCTTGGAACATTTACAAATTTGGCAAAATTCATAAACCCACAGCTGAAATAAGGTGAAAGAACATTATATAGGATCAATCCAGTGAAATGCATGGTAGAATACAGCATAATAAAATTCTGGAAAGTTAAAGACAAAGAAAGGATGTTAAAAGAAGTGAGAGTGGAATTATCTTATGTACAGGAAAAAGAGTTATAACAATGTAAATAAAACAGTATGGGAACTAGACATACAAATGCTACAGAAATTGCCATTAACTAATCTTCTACCATCCTATATAATAAAAGGCTAATATACAAATTGACCAAACAGCAGAATGACCGGTTGCTATGATGCACACTGACCACCACAGGGCAGATGCTCAAGGCAGGAGCTGCCCCCTGGTAATCAGTGCGTTTGCTCAGGGGGAGCACTGCTCATCCAGAAGCCTGACTGACAGCTGACCAGTGCAGCAGTGGTGGTGAGCACTTTTCTGTGCTCTGTGGCAGCACTAAGGATGTCCCACTGAGAGCTTAGGACATGGGCCTAAGCCATCAGGTGGACATTCTTCAAAGGCTCTCGGACTTGGAGAGGGGAAAGGCTGACTGAAGGACCCCGCCCCTGCTCCCGCTGCACCCCGAGAGTGCACTAATTTTTTGTACCAGTCGTCTAGTCTTTCATAATAATGGAATTCAGCTAATGTTCTGTGGGAATTGAATCATGCATTTGAAAGTCCTCTGGTTTGTCCCAACAGCACTTTACAGAGTCCTCATTTCTCTAGCAGTGGTTCTCTACCTAGGAAAATCTGATCATTAACCCATGCCCAACTGGACAATATTCCCATGGAAAGAAAAGAAGTGAGAGAAGAAAAAGGAAAGGAAGGGAAAGGAAGGGGAAGAGAGAGAGAAATGAAGGAAGGAAGGAAGAAAGGGAAGGTGGGAGGGAGGGAGGAAGGAAGGGCGGAAAGAAGGAAGGGAGGGAGGGAGGGAGGAAGGAAGACTTTGACTTTACCTGCTTTCTTTCAGTGGGCGCTTTAAGCTGCCATGAGATTGTACTCCCAGACTGTTTTGTATTAAAGAAAACGAATTGGCACCTTTGTCTGTGTGACTGAGTTAGCCTGATGACAGCCTTTTTTTGAAAGCTGCCTTTTAGTCCATGCAACTTACAATAGTCTAATTGGATAAAGCCTGTTCCATGGCAGATCACTTGAGAAGCCTGAATTCTGTGGTCACCATTAATTCCATTGCTTTAGAAAAAATATACCCCTCTAAAGTTTGTCCCTGGGGGTAAGAGTGTTGTGCTCACTGCATTCTGTCATTGAGAAGAAAAGGTGTGTAGTGAGGATTGAGAGCTAACTAGTTCTGTCGTTTTGTGGACAGACTTCCATTAATAACAGACATTGTA
>PVJC01042160.1:0-15038 GCA_004026665.1 Murina feae
CTTAGAGAAAATTTATTGACTGGTTTTTGTAAGATGGCTTTTCTCACATGTGAAATATGTCTTATACTTTTCTGAATCTTAATTTTCAAGATTTCATTACTTTGCAAGTTAACATTGTGATTAAATTATCTCATGGCATAAGCTAGGAGCTAGTTTTAGAAAAATATGGTGTATTTTTACATACCACAGTCGAATAGTTGTTCTTTCTCCTTTGTTTCTTTTCACCATTGAAATATCATTCTGATAATGCCTCATAAACCTTTGCTTTTTTATAAATTAGTTTATTGTAAAGTTGTTATTTTAGCTTTAATAGCAATTAAAAATAGAAATTTAAAGTATGCTTCAATGGCATAAAATGATATAACCATTATACTGAGAAAGAAGACATTCTTGGGAAGATGTTAGCATTTATGAGAACAGGGTATCAAAAAAGAGAAGTGGTCATATTTTCAGAGCTCAAAATTAATATAGGTATTAATTTAAAATTACAGTCCTTAGTTTTTCATTTTCAGATACTATTTTAAAAGAAGACCTTCCCACCATCAGACTGAAAGAATGTCAATGTAATCTTTGAATTGCGGTTCAGACTTGTCAACAGTAAGCTTTTTCTTCTCACCACTAGTAGAAGGTCACTTTGTGGGTGTGCTGGAATTAAGGCTTGCTAGTTTGCATTTTTAAGCTTGAAATTTTCCTTTCTTCCTTGTCATGTGGATCCAAAGCCAAACTTATCTGAGTCTTGTGTTTGGTCAACCTTAATTTTAAGAACCATAGATTACCACTTCACATCACACTGACTAGCTAAGGTCAGGAAAAAAAGCAGTGTATCTTATGAGTACATTGAGGAATTTTGGTTTGCTTATTTATTTTTTGACTCTTTGGGATATTTAGAAATCAGCAGAAAAGACTGAATTCAGGTCCATTTATTCCCTTTAGAATACACAAACATATGCACAGGCATATAGATATACCTAATATGTACATATACTAGCATATACTTCCAGTACTTGATGTTTAAGCAAAAACACTCCCAGTGTTTTGTTCTCCACAATATTAGAATAATTATCCCAAGAAGTGGACCTTTTAGTCCAAACCCAGTATACCTAAATAAGATATGAGTTTATGGTTTCGAAAATTCTTACTGCTTTTATATCCAGTGAGTTCCTAGTTTGTAATTGTTCTTGCCCATCTTTCCCTCCACACTGGTTGCTGACTCAGCTGAGAATTTAACGAAGAAACAGTCAAAACTGCCTTTGTTATAGCTGTTGAGCACATATTTCCTTCTTTAAAATGCATGTGCTCTCTTGCAGTTTGTGATGTCTGGCTGGGGTACAGGGTATTCATTTCGATGTGAAATTGTTGACTATTCACGGTCGCCTACAGCGTTGAGGGTAAGTTTCTCTTTTGAAAAACTTGTAACTCAAAATTGATGTTAAAACGTTTTGGTCTCCATTTTTAACAATGTGAATTGAGAATGATTAAGTGACTCAATTATTAGGATATGTATATTGAAAGAAAAGCTAAAATTTACCAGCTAGAAAGAATCAAAGTCGGGTGTGTTATTTTCTATAAAATTTAAAAGTAGATTCATATCTGGTTCCTCAAACAATTTTAAAAAGAATTATAGTATGATCCAGCAATTCCACTTCTGTGTACATATTTAAAAGAACTAAAAGAATGAACTAAAAAAGGATTTGTACACCCATATTTATAGCAGCATTATTTATAGTAGCCAAAAAGTGGAGGCAATTCAAGTGTCTGTTGGCAGATGAAAGGTTAAACAAAATGCGGTATATGCATACAATGGCATATCATTCAGCCTTAACAAGGAAGGAAGTTCTGATACATGCGCCAACATTCACACACCATAAGAATATTATACCAAGTGAAATAATCTAGGCACAAAAGGACAAATACTATATGACTCTATTATATGAGGTACCTAGAGTGATATTCAGAGACATAAAGTAAAATGGCCTTTGTCAGGGACTGTGGGGGAGGGGAGATGGGAGTTGGTTGTTTAATAGGTACATGGATAGGTAGGTACATCTATGCATGGATGGTGGTTGATGGTTGCACAGCAATGGGAATGTACTTAATGCTACTGAACTATACAGATAAAATAGTTAAGATGGTAAATTTTATATTACACGTATCTTGTCAAAATTAAAAAGAACTAAATTTTCCCCCATGCAAAAATAAAACAAAATAAATTCATATTTATGTGCGTTTTTGCAGATGGCACGTACCTGCTGGCTTTATTACTTCTCCAAATTTATCGAGCTATTAGATACTGTGAGTATGTAGTCATTTCATTTGGTAAATGTTTGATCCTTTGATGAAAGCAATAAACTAGAGGACTGTTGTCTGATAACTCTGATTATCTCTCTTCTTCAGGCAGACCTGCCTTTTCTTATCAGTGATAGTAGAGAATGGATAGGATAAACTTATTTTTCAGTCGTTTGCAAACTCCAAAAGCTGTTCTTACGTATCTACCACCTGTTTAAGATAAGCATGTAACTGTCACATACACGACAAAACTGCATCTTTATGTAGATGGATGACAGTTGTGTTGGGAAGCAAGTTTAGGAAGCAAAGAGCAGAGAACACTTTACCTTTGGTCCTTCTTACAAAAACCCTGTGTCATCCGTACTCCTTTAAGAGGATATATGCTTCAAAATTTATAAACTTACACAATAATATTGTTGCCCTGGCATATCAGTATTTTTGGAAATATCAAAACTACCTTCAGCTGCCCTCTGAGTCCTCTCTCTGCCTGGGAATAAGCTGAATTTGGGTGACTGGACCCTGGGAGAAGCAAGTGCCATAGATTAGGGTCCATAAGGAGAGGAGAAAGTCCTATGCCTTTGTTTCCAGAGTAGGAAAGCTGTGTAATTATTATGTCTTTGTGGCATGTGGGGCTTGGTTATCTGGAAACAGTTTGGGGCCTAAGTGTGTTCTCTCTTCAGAATATATAACAAACCTCAACATGCTTTTACCTTCTCAGATGACTACGCATAACATTATAACTGGAAAGGATTTTTGTGAGCATAGAATCACTCCTATTGTTCTCAAAAGTTAGCATGCATTAGAATCACCTAGAGGGCTTGTTAAAAACACACAAGCCAGTACTGATCCCTAGAGTTTCTGATTCAATAGGTTTTGGGCGGAGCTCAAGAATTTGCATTTCTAGCAACTTCTCAGGTGATGTCATTACTGTTGGTCCAAGATCCACATTTTCAGAACCATGCCCTAGGCCAGTGGTTGTCAACCCTCATGGTGTAGTCAACTTAATTGCATTAAAAAGCCAAAGCCTGGACCCCAACCTCAGAGTCTTGGAGCTAGGTGGTCTAGAGTAGATACCAGGCATGGCTATTTTTAGAAAGCTTCTTGGACAGTGTAACATGCAGCCAGGGTTGAGAACTATTGATCTATTGAAGTCCAAAGCTCTCAATCTGAAAATACTGAGGTTCAATGACTTACCCAAAGGAATGCTGCAACTGATGAGCTAGGATCTCAGATCGTTGTCTCATGGCTTTTTCTGCACCATGCTGCCTTCTCTCATGTGCATAAGCAAATGCATTTGGCTTCACTGTTTCTGCTTTGCATGTTCTCAGGTCCAGCTTCTATAAGGAAATGGTTGTTGCCTCTGTGTCCATCCTTAAACCACACTTTTCGAGATACTCCTACTAGTACTTTTGTTTCTGCTACTCTGTTTAGTCCTGTATTTATTTCAATGTCTAATTCATTGTTGCTCTCCTGAATTTTGAGTATCTTTTTGGACATTTAATTCTGCTTTTGAATATTTTTTGGAAAAAAAATTTCCCTTCAAATTCTTCCTATTCTATGCCTTTGCTTGTAGAGTTTCTGCAAACCACTTGCGTACATTCAGTCTGGATGGTGCCTTGGTTGCCCTTCTCATTTTCCTAAGGCAGCTTTGCTTTATTTTCCCAATTAATTCTTCAAGTGTTTTCCTCTTCATTTTTCTTTAATAATAACTTGCTAACTTTTGATTTATTGCAAGTCCTCTTCATTTGCTTAGTCTACTACCTAAATTGGCAAAATGGGTTAGAGAGCAATGTAGACTAATGTCAGTCCTAAGAATTAAGGTTCCGTGCCATACATGTGGATTCTTTTTGCCAATAACATTTTTTTCCATAATTTTGGGGCCATAGTCTTCATTTTATATATTTGATTTTTCAAATCTGCATGCAGTTTCTTTTTACCTTTTTATCTATTCTCCCATGACTAGGCATCATATCCAAGTTTCTTCATACTAATTGGCTTTTGAACTTGAAGAATCAGCTGCTTCCATGAGCATTCTATAAGTCAGTCCTTTCAAAGCAAATTGTGATGTGAAATAGTTTCACTTTGTCAATATTTTTATAACTCTAGATAAATTATTGCATGGTTTTATATGAACTTGATTTTCTTTAAATTATTTCAGATCTTTTTTGTTCTACGTAAGAAAAATAGCCAAGTGACTTTTCTGCATGTCTTCCATCATACCATCATGCCATGGACCTGGTGGTTTGGAGTCAAATTTGCTGCAGGTAGCTAAGGGAGAGTTGGGATCATTTCTTATAAATAATAACATTTTTGTATGATATAAACACAAAACCTATCCTTAAGTGTGATTTAAGAGAAACTCAAAACGTCAAAGAATCACTTTGATCAAACTTCTAACTTTCATTATTACTTGAAACTTAAATGTAGGACTCTTACCCAGATTCTTCTCCAACTCTCCATTCTTCAGAAATGCATTGACTTTTGAGTACAGTCTTCTACACATATTTTAGTAGTTTTGTTTGTATTTTGTTATTTTCCTGTGGAGTTCTATTAAATATCTTTAAAAAATAAAAAATAAACAAAATGGTTTTATAGGAATGAAATTAGGTATCTATTTCCTTATATGTATCCAGAGAGTTAGAATGTTTATCTCAAGCTCCATGTCTTCTTTGCCTTCAAATTTCTAATAACTGATACACACTGTAAACCCTAACCACGCTGTAGAGATGTGTGACATTGCTGTTGTCCCAGCTTCTTTAAGCATCCTGCCATATTAAAGGATGTTTTGTTACTGTTTTTCAAGTCCAGAATAGTTTAAATCAAAAGCTTGGCTAAGGCTCTTTTGTTTGATTTGGGTTTTATGCTTCTGAACATCTACAATTGAAAAAAACAGGAGGTTAAAGCAATTTTACCTTATCATACAGTTTTAAATAAGTGATATTCCCAATTCCATAGTCCTATTTTATTAGCAAACGTTGTTTTATTTATACCAGTTTCTTAAATTTAAGATGTCTTTATTGTTTTTATTTCTAAGATGTCTTTAAGTAGGCCTGTAGCTCATAGTAAACTATGTTTTAGCATTTCTGTGAAAGGCTCACTGTATTAGGCATTCTGATTCTGCAGGACTTAAAAAAAAAAAAAAAGCAGAACCACAACTGAGGAATTTTTGTTTGCATTTTAGATTCTCTAGGCCTGGGGAGTCTAATCTGTCTTATGTCTCAGCATGAGAAGACATTGGTCAGTGGCACAAAAGAGGTGCTAGAACCTAGAGGAGCCAAGAGGGCATTGGATTTTTCAGTATGTAAATACCTCCTCGCCCCACATTCGCATTTATCTGTAGAGCATTTTAAAAAAGTAAAAATGCTGTTCTTGTACTGTATGTTAATGTAGAACTTTAACGTGCAGTACAAGAGAGTTTCATCTGTGTCCATTTCACAATAAAAGGTTAGCTGTATTATTTAATCTCCGTTCCTTTACTTCCTTTTTTCTCTCGCACATGTATGTTGTGCCTCTCAGTTCTTTCTACAGTGATATCGTTGACATCCTTTTTGTCTTGGTGAAATATTGAAAAAGACCCAAATATCCACTAATTGGATGGTTATTTCTTGTGTGTATATAATTGTGAAATGCAAATAATAAAGAGGCATCTTTTAAGCAGCTTGACTCCTAAATTATCAGAAATAGGTGACCATTCTGTTTTTAAAGTGTGCTAGAAAAGGTTCTTTTACATCCTTATAATTTATTTATTCAGATTTCTTTCAGGAGACCAGAATATTACAACAACACTGAAAAATATATAAAAGTAGAAAAAAGATTGGAAAGCAATATCCCCAAATATAATTATTTAGAGATATTGACGCAAAAAGTGGTTTCTCTCTCTTTCTGTATCCTTCTCTGTATTTTATAATTTTTCTGTATTGTATATCTGTTCATTCCACAATGGGAAAAATAAATTTTATTTGAAGAATGGAGTTGAGCACTTTTCTAATTTCTATCTTTGAATCAATTTCAAACAAGCAATGCTTTCAATAATGAAAATTTAAACACATGATATACCTCAATGTTTCATTGTTACCATGTTTATGGACCTCAAGCACTTTGCAGTGGGTTCATTTTCCATTCCTTAATCCCCCTTCTGCTTTACGAAATGTAAATATTAGGAAGTAATGTTTTTTCCCCTCTCATGTACCATGGATTGGCATGTCTGTTCAGATCTTCATGTGAACTCTAGTATACACATGTACGCCTGATATCTATTCAGTAACAAGCACAGAATAAGAGCTGAGGCATTTCCAGAGATATGGTTTGACATTGGCTTCATCCCTCAAATGAAACTGCACATTTCCAACTGTTTTTCCAAAATCTTGAGCACAATTGATCTCAATCTAGTGTCTAATTTCCTGTTGGCCTATTGTATAACTCTCTGGGATAATCGCAATCCAGCTTTTCTATTGAATATGATGAAAATATTTCTGTGACACGTTTTTATATTAATTATGCACAAATTCCCTTCTAGATAAATGGAGAATTATAATAATTAGCCAGGTGGTTATTTTCCCGAAACCAAAGGTGATGGCACTAATTGTAATTCATTCTGAGATGTTTGCTTTTCAAAACTGTTATCACAAAGAAGAAAGCAAGCTTAGAACATACTTCTTAGAGAAGCCTTCCAAAGAAGATATGAAAAACATTGCTGCTTAACATGTGCTTCTTCTGTGAACAAACTCACTAAATAACTTACTAGAAAATAATCATAAACTAGAGGAAACAAGCAAGTTTATTTTGATCGGTAATCCTTACTAAACACTCTTAGCGACACCAGTACTTTGTTAAATTCCTGTCTATGGGATCCTTGTTTTAGGACATTTAAATGATGAAAGCGTCTGAATGGGGACATGGACATGCTTATACCAAAAATGGAAGTAGTGTCTTAATGGACTGGCTCTGATGTAGCTGGTCATCAAGGGTACAGTAGATTTCTCGTGTCTTTGTAATCGTGAGACACAAATAGAATTGAGAGGTATTTGGCTTATCCCTGTTAAGCAGCTTAACTCCCAAAGTATCAGAAATAGACACCTATTCTATTTTTAAAATGCCCCTAGAAAAGGTGTTTCCACACCATTATATTTAGTTAAGTTTCTTTTGGGAAAGAAGACTAATCCAAATGTGTATAATAAAAATTGGGAGGCTATTAATAGCTTTATTAATTCAGTTTCTTCTGATTTGAAATGTGAGATAATTAAAGGATTAGCTAAAATTTTATTCAGGAAAGGAAAGTTTATGAAGGGACAGTATATCATAAATGAGTCATTGGAGGAATATTTAAGCTACTTAAAAATAATTATTTAAAATAGGTTATTTTAAGGGAGTACTTTAGCAGTGGTATATTTAGAATTGCTACAATTATGAATGATTATTAAAAAGTAATTGGTTTCTACTATGCAACAATTTTAATTTGCTTTAAACTTTCTGTAATTCCTAGTGTCTATGAATTTGGTCCTTCTTCTAACACAATCAGTCCAGATTTGTGAGGTTTTATTTCTGGAATTAAAGGATACTGCAATAAAGGAAATAGAATATCTTGGAGAAAAAATTAAATTTTAGGCCAACATTATTAAGCTGAATTAGGTTTTACATAAAGAATGCAGATTCTTCTAGAATGTGCCGCTTTGGAAAGAGACGCTAGGGAAGAGTTTTATTTTTTCCCCCACTACCAACTATTAACCCTGTCACCTGTCTCCCTGTACTGCTGGCCCAGCCCAAGGCGATTGAAATGAACTTTGCTTACATTCCCCCAGCATTCGTTGCTTCTATTCTTTTTTTTTTTAATATGTTTTATTGATTTTTTTACAGAGAGGAAGGGAGAGGGATAGAGAGTTAGAAACATCGATGAGAGAGAGAAACATCGATCAGCTGCCTCCTGCACACCCCCCACTGGGGATGTGCCCTCAGCCAAGGTACATGCCCTTGACCGGAATCAAACCTGGGACCTTTCAGTCCACAGTTTGACGCCGTATCCACTGAGCCAAACCTGTCAGGGCCGTTGCTTCTATTCTAAGTTAAATGTGATGAGTAGGAGCTATGGGGAAATTAGAATATGAAAACCAAGATAGGATGGCACAATTCATAAAAATCAAATGGAAGCAGTAAACAAAGGTGGTTTAACAGTAAATGTTTATTTGTATTTTAGAAAAACAATAATTGATTAAAGCAAAGTTAGCATAGCTTACTAATAAAAGCCAAAGTTTTGTGGTACTAAAAATATTTATTGAAAATTGATTGTGGAAAAAGTGAATTTGATTTTATACAATGACACTTGCAAAAGTATTCTTAGTGGTTTTATTCATAATAACCCAAAATGGAAATAATCCAAGTATCTCTTTAAAAAATATATTTTTTATTGATTTTTTACAGAGAGGAAGGGAGAGGGGTAGAGAGTTAGAAACATCGATGAGAGAGAAACATCAATTAGCTGCCTCCTGCACACCTCATATTGGGGATGTGCCCGCAACCAAGGTACATGTCCTTGGCCGGAATCGAACCTGGACCCTTCAGTCCACAGGCCGACACTCTAGTCACTGAGCCAAACCGGTTAGGGCCCAAATATCTTTTAATAATAGAATGGATACATTATTATGTATTCATGTAATGTAATACTACATAGCAATAAAAAGGCAAACTACTAATATACACACCAACATGGATGAATATTAAAAACATGTTGATTGAAAGAAAGGCACAAAAGAATATATCCAGTATAATTCTATCTATATGAAGTTTAAAAGCAGGCAAAACTAATGGTTGATTATAGAAATCAGAATAGATGCTACATTCTTTGAAAGGGCATATGGGAGCCTTACCTGGAGTCACAAATATTTTATATCTTGCATTTGGTAATGTTTACTTGGGTCTATGCATATATCCACTTAAGATTCATGTACTTTGTGTTAACCCTCACTAAAAATGAGCTTGATTACTATTATTTAGTAATATATCATGTTAACTTAACTTAGATTGTTAAAATAAAACCAAATCATAAACCCATCTTAAGGCAAGATATACCAGTATAAGGGCACACTAGTTTATTTTCTAAGATTTGTATATTATATTTTACTAAATAAATGTATTACTCAGCTCCCTCTAATTTGATATCTGTTTAATAAGATTGATGTTTCACATAATGTGTGTTTTTCTTCCCACTAAAATTAAAGAAATAAATATAGTAAAATCTCAGTTCAGACAAAAATGTGTCTTATTTGAGGAAGAGTGCCCCCATTTGACAATAATTTTATTTTCCAGGTGGTTTGGGAACATTTCATGCCTTTCTAAATACAGCTGTCCATATAGTCATGTATTCCTACTATGGATTATGTGCCCTGGGACCAGCCTACCAGAAGTATTTGTGGTGGAAAAAATATCTAACATCATTGCAGCTTGTGAGTAATTAATTATCTTTAAAACAATATATGAAACTAAACTAGAGCCATTTGTTTTCCCTGTGAATTAGGATATTAACTAAGCAAAGAACAAAGTTTACAAAACAATAGGGATATGAAGTGACTGGCCTCTATATGGTATCACATGATTATCTTTTCTAGCTTATTTAAACTGTTGTCAGGAACGTTATTGAAAACAAAGCATATTTGGTAATCAAGAGACTTAGACAATTAAATCAAAATGTGTATCCATATGCCATCTTTATACTATTTTGTGTATTTATATAAAATACATATATATGATCACATTAATCTCAAAGTTATGTGAACCTCAGTAGGCATATTATTAAATTAGAAATTTCATATTCTAGATCTAAATGATCTTGAGGGGGTATACCTTTGAGGGAATGAGCCTTCCTGTGTGCCTGCCTATCTGGTCCTCATGTTTCTAAGTCTATTTTCCTCCAACTAGGAAAAGTACTGTGAGGATTAAAGGTCTACAGTGGTCATAGAATAGATCTAGATCTAGTGCTAGATCTAGATCTAGATATATATACACACGCACACAAAATTGACAGCACCCTAAATAACCAAACATAAGTAAATGGTGAAATAAATTATTTTCATTTCTACATTGAAATATTACAAAGTCATGAAAATTATTTACAATTTCTTTCTCATTAAGTGTTCTTCTCCTCCCTCCATAGCATACATTAGAGCACTGTCCTCAAGTAGACAATGTTCAGAATTGCAAAGGTACTCAATTTAGAGCTAATAAGGCTTTCTAAGCATTAATCCTAAAATTATATGGCATACAATTTTTTTGAAGAGTGACCATAGGTTGAGATGCTGATTGCTTTATGTTTTATCTTCTATTAAAAGAAAATTTCTATGATCCTCATGTTTCCAGATTTAGTCTATAATAATGTAGTGTTATATTCTGCCAATAACACTAAAAAGAAAGTGTGAATTTAGGTGTAGCTAGCCTGTTGAAATTTAGTTTCTATTAAAATCCTACAACTTGTTAAATGAAATTCGGCATATTATTCCACATGTATCAGTTATACACAATCGCATCTGCATAGAATGTGGAGGGCATTGCTTAGGCTTCCTAAAGTTTAATTTCTTTCTCTGCAAAATGAGAGGAATAACTCTAGCTACTGCACAGGAAAGTCATAGAAGTTCCTTAATATAATGCAAGGAAAGTTGATGATGATAATGAAAGAAACTATGTGAACATCTTAACTGCAGGGATAACTGGATGAATTGTGGGTAATTGTTACTTATTTTTATTTATAGATTTTCACTTTTCTAAAATTTCCACACAATGCATGTTAGTAAAAAATCTGGCTATATTAAGGGTCCTTCTTAAGATTATGTAGAATGCTCTGGAACACAGAGTCTTTGGGCATCACTAAGAAGGTCCCTAAAACTGTCTCACTCCTTTCAGAGTCTCTGGCAAACAGTATATATTGTTATCTGTAACAGTGGAGGACAAATGGCAGATGTGAGGAATCAGGCATGCCTTGGTGCCTACAAATTGGTGGGGCTCTGATTAGAATGTTTTGTTTTTTTTTTATTTCCCCAGAATGGAAATACCTAGTCTAACAACAAATTATTTGAAATTGAAACTATCTGAACTATTAGGCCATAAGGTAGTGGTTTCATGTGCATTTTATCAACCAAAGACTCAGGTCAAAGACTTGCAGACCACTTGCCCTGTTGGTTCTCCGAGCAGGAAAGGGCTGCTGCGTTGCCCAGCAACAGGCACATTTGCATAGGTCCTCCGGAGGTGTGCAGTTTGGTGGGACTGAATAGTGGTTCCAAATTCCCATCTGGATTTCAGCACTGTTCACCCACTGTCACTGCCCATGGAGGCTAGACTGAAAGATAAAATTCCCTCTCCAGCAATAGCTTGGAGGTGGTTGGAGAGTGTTTAAGCATAAGTAGCAAAGAATGCATTGAATAATTGCTCCATTGTGACACTTTGTAGCTGAACAATATTTTCCATTCTTTCATCTGTTAGGTCCAGTTCATTATTGTCACCATCCACATAAGCCAATTCTTTTTCATGGAGGATTGCAAGTACCAGTTTCCAGTCTTTCTGTACGTCATTATGAGTTATGGGTGCATCTTTCTGCTGCTCTTTCTCCATTTTTGGTACCGTGCTTACACCAAAGGTCAGAGGCTGCCCAAAACTGTGAAAAATGGAGTCTGCAAAAACAAAGATCACTGAAATTCAAGTACCACATGAATCTATGAATGAGACTGATACCTTGTCTTCCCTGACAATCAAGAGATATTTCCATGTGCAGTGCATTTTGTATATTTTTCAAAAGCAAGAGCTTGTATTTTTATGATAAGTTATTGGGGTTTCTGATATTTGAGAGCCTATCCTCCCAGATAGCAGAGTCTTCTGATAATTAGAGCTTAAAGCAGCCCGTTTTTCAGCTGCTTTTAGACCTCATCTAAAGGTTTTATTTAATACATTTTGTTACACTAAAAGGATCATGTGAAACAGTACAGTACTTTTCAAAGAAGTTCAGTATGAATGAGAAATATCACTAGATATTTTGAGTACAGACAGAGATCCATGCTGTACAGTGGATTCCTTCTGCCAGGTCTGAAAACCTCTAACTGTGGGCTTTGGCATTGTAGCTTTCTGTTGACTATACTCAGAAGACGTTATGTTTATTCTAGAGTTAAATTCCCATTCTAAAGAACTAACAAAATGAACATTAAGTGAATGTTGGGTAAGTTGACATTTAAAATCATTAACAATAATTTTTAATGGATCTCTTGAGTAGCTACCACCAGTTTTGCTGGTAAGACTTTATCACAACCTTTTGTCATATGAAGTGTTTAGAAGTAACACTCCTTTCAAGGAACACAGTGATGCACTTAATACTAAGATTAAGTTAATATTTTGAAAACAGTGATTTTTTTCTGATGGCTTAATGAACACTCTGCTATTACTGTCTTTCAATTGCCTTTGTATGTTTCTGGAAAGAGGTGGATTTGTCAATGGAAAAAGTATTGTATAGCCGTAGGCAATTTGGCTCAGTAGATAGAGCATCAACGGGTCCTGGTTTAGTTCCCATCAAGGGCATGTGCCTTGGTTGCAGGCTCCTTCCCTGCCTGGGCCCTGGGCAGGGCTCCTGCAGGAGGCAACCAATCCATGTGTTTCTTTCACATCGATGTTTCTCTCTGTCTTTCCTCTCTCTTCCACTCTAAAGATCAATGGGAAAATATCCTCTGCTGAGGATCAACAAAAACGAATAAAAAATAAATAAATAAAGGTGATTAAATGTTTAAAAAAAAGAAAAGAAAAAGTACTGTATAGTTCACTGGAAAAAAAACTGTTGTCTGTTGTATCATAATGTCACTTTCTTATATGGGCATCGTTTAAAAGATTATCTTGGTTAAATATATATTGATCAGATGTGGAAATGTTCATGTCATTAATATATTGCAGGTACCCTTTTAGACTACCCATCACATTTCCAGAGATGTGTTAGAATGGCTCATGAAGCAAGTGGAGGCAAATGGTGATACAGAGATTATCCAGGGAAGATTTAGTTATATGAGTGTCTCTTTCAATAGAGAGAGAGAGACTACAAAATAGGTATTGTTATGGATATATTGCTTGAAAAAAAATATTTTCCAGATTTATTAATTAACAGCCTACATTTTTAAACTTATAAATTATATAATGAAGGACTAAAATTCATTTTGCAATGTTTCATTTCTTTAAAATTGCTACTTTCTAAAATTCTCTTATTCTTCAACAGTAGATTTTTGCCCAAGAAACACAAATATTTGGACATTTGAAAATTTTCCTTATACATTGTTTGTTCTATTATATTTATACTCAATTTTTGAAGGATAGCTTATGATTGTATTACTTTAAACCAGCGGTCGCCAACCGGTGGTCCATAGACCAGTGGTAGTCCATGAGGTCTGAAAGGTTGACGAGCGCTGCAAACAACTAGTACTTAAGGGCCTCAGTTATTGTGTAACACACAGTGATACTTACTGTACAGCAAAGTCTGAGTGTTGACTCACTGTAAGCTCGTATAGTTCTGTATCTGTTAATCTGTACCATGGCCTTTTCACACTTACCTGGTACATAAGGTTATGTGCCTTTAGTGACCTTTAATGACTTAACTTGCTCACAGTATGAGAAGATGAGGGTTGAAAATGGGGGGAAATTAATATTTTAAAAAAATAAAAAATAAAGAACAGGAGAGCAGAGCTAAAAGTAATAACAATTTTAATTTACTTCTCTGAGAGTCTCAGGATTCTTTAAGTGTTTTCTTGTGTTGGCTCTTCAAATCCAACTTGTGCTAAATAAGAAGGTATGGTAGGTGCTGTTATATACATACACACAATTGCCAAAGACCCCAGCAGGGTAAAGACTAAACGCAGGGACAGCAAGATGGCGGCATAAGGTAAACACCGTAAATGCAGCCGTGAACAACTATTTCAGAAAAACCACGAAAAGAACACACGGACACCACTCGCACCCACAGGAAGGCTGGCTGAGTGAAAATCCTACAACTAGAAAAGAGTCTGAGACTCAAAGGAGTGGCCGAAGCAAAGTACAAAGGTACGGAGGCGCGCGCACGGGCTCGGGGAGAGGGCTGGCGCCGGAGGATGCGGTTCTTTTCCAAAACGGAGAGAGCCACAAGTTCCCAGCGGCTCTGAACTCCAGTTCCAGGTGAGTTTCTGAGGACCAGACTCCCGGAGAAGGGGGACTGACTGGCACCGGGAGGAAATCCAAAGCGGGTTTCTCTCAGCGTTGCTTGCAGCAATTACCGTGGGACACAGAGACCCAGTGTCTCTTAGTGCAGGGCTGAGAAGCACCATAGCTATTTGCTCCGCCCTGCCCTGCAAACTCCCCAAGGCCCCGCCCCTCCCAAGCTGCTTCAGAGGCTTTTGCATATAAAAGACTGAGTAGCCTAAGGCAAAGGCTTAATCAACACCTCCTTAAAGATACAAGAGCCAGCCTCACCCAGTGGCCAGAGTGGGACTAATCTAAACAAAACAGATCCACAAGGAACACACTCGGGGAAGATGCAGTGAGCATAAAAGCCCCACTGAAACAACTCTTGCCCCATAAGGGTGTCTCCAGCACAGAAGTTCTCCCACTGTAGACACAGCTGACTCTCATAACCAAGTGGCTTAGAGGTTAATTCCTCGCAGTGATCGCCTAACTCAGAAAGGGAAGCAGCCAAAATGCGGAGTCAAAGAAACAGGTCACAAATGACAGAAATGGAGGAAAGAAAACGACAGGATATAGAGTTCAAAACCACG
>PVJC01042161.1:0-15035 GCA_004026665.1 Murina feae
ACTTTAGTATAAATAGCATCAAATACATTTTACCAGGTAGGAAATCATATCTAAAGTACTGCTTTTCCATATTCCACAGGCCTGCTTTTTAGCTCTCATCACAATCTAAAATGATTATTTGACTATTCAAGAAAAGACCTCATATGATTGCACTAAATTTGGTTAAGTTGCTTGTAGAAAAGCTGATTCTATGGCTAAAATAATTATACCAACCACAAAGCTGCTTTGTGGAGGTTGTCTACATAATCTGGCCACACTGAAGTTTCAATTTGCAAACACAGCTGGAGACCTTTGAAAGCAACTTCCAAATGTCAGGACAGAGCTTCTTCCAGGTTTGGAACAGCCCCTGTCAAACTGACAACAGGAAAACAGACACTACCCTGTGGGAAACTGAGTTTGTTTTTTATCGCATAGCTGCCAATTTCAGTAGTTTCATAATCCAGGACAGAAGCTTATAATTACCTAACTGTACTTTGGGGTCATTCTGGGTTTTGAGATTCTGCTAAATCTCTTTAGCACAGGGAATCTCTTTATCTAAGTATAAACATAATTCGAGAAACTCCTCAGCATGCAGAGCTCAGGGACTGGACTTTAAAGATTTGAATAATTACACTGGAGATAAAACCCAGGAGTCTGAATTTTTAAAATGTCTGTACTAATAAACTTTATTTTTAGAGTACTTTTAGTTTCACACCAAAATTTGAGAGAAAAGTAAAGAAATTTCTTGTGTAACCCTTGTCCTAAACACCCACAACCTCCCTAACTGTCAGGATCCTGGACCAGAATGGTACTTTAGTTAGAATCAATGAGCTTACATCCGAACCGTTATTAATATCCGATGTCCGTAATTTGCAATAAGGTTCACTCTTGGTGTTATCCATTCCATGAGTTTGGACAAATTTATAATGGCGTCTATCCGTGACATAGAATAGACTAACTGCCCCAGAAATCCCCTGTATTCATCCCTCCTGCCCAGCCCCCACAGACAACCACTAATCTGTTTAAAGTATCCATAGTTTTGGCTAACCAAAATGTCATATAGTTGCAGTCATATAGTGCGTATGATTCTCTTTTAAATTGGCTTCTTTTATTTACTTCTATGCACTGTGGTCTCTTCTTGGATTATTGATCGCTTTAGCGTTCTGTAAGGCCTTTCTTTATCCTGATAACATTTCCTTGCTCTATAGCCTGCTCTGTTTGAAATTAAAAATATGTACACCCACTTTCTTTGGATTAGTTTATTTTTCTCAACCTCTTTGCTTTCAATTTACATGTATCTTTATATTTAAAGTAGACACACATAGTTGGGTCTTGTTTTTTATTTGCTCCGGCAATCTGTTTTTTCCATTGTTATTTAGATCATTGGTGTTTAAGGTAATGATTGATATTGTTGTATAATGTTTACCATATTTTTGTTACTGTTATCTATTTGTTGCCCTTGTTCTTTGTTATTACTTTTGTTTGTCTCAAAATATTTTCTAATTCCCCTTTTGATTTCTTCTTTGTCCCTTTGGTTATTCACTAGTGTATTATATAATCTTGTCATATTTGTAAATTTTTCGGTTTTCCTTTGCTATTAATTTCTAGTTTGTTCCACTGTAGTCAGAAAAGCTGCTGCTGGTATTATTTGTCTTATTTAAAAAAAATTGCTTTGGCCCTAACTGGTTTGGCTCAGTGGATAGAGCTTCAGTCTGTGGACTGAAGGGTCCCAGGTTTGATTCCAGTCAAGGGCATGTACCTTGGTTGGAGGCCACATACCCGGAAGGGGTGTGCAGGAGTTAGCTGAGCGATTTTCTCTCTCATCCATGTTTCTAACTCTCTGTCTCTCTCCCTTTCTCTCTGTAAAAAATCAATAAAATATATTTTTTAAAAATTGCTTTGTAACCTAATATATAACCTAGAGACTGTTACACGTGTGTTTGAGAAGAATGGAAAGTTTTTTGCTGTTGGGTGGAAAGTTTTACATATGTCTATTACTTTAATTTGGTCTATTCTGTTGTTCATATCTGTTGTTTCCTTGTGATATTCTGGCTTGATGTTCTATTCATTATTAACAATAGGGTTTTGAAATCTATTATTGTATTACTTTCTATTTATCTCTTTAGTTCTGTCAATGTTTGTATTACATATGGAGGTACTCTAATGTTCTGGGACTGGACTTCAAAGATTTTAATAATTACACTGGAAATAAAACCCAGGGCTCTGAATTTATTATTGTCCTACTAGAAGCCCAGTGCACAAAACATATTTAAAACATACTAAAAATGTTCATAAATTAAGGTTTGCATAATGTTGATACTATAGTATATTATGCAACAGACAAAAAATGAGATAAATCTCTCTATATATTAATAGATATATTCAAAATTTGGTCTTAATATTAGAAAGCACCTAACTAGGAAATGATTTAATTTTTAAACTGTAATGCAATGTATATGGGTAATGTAAATATTTAGGTGTGTTTTTTTTTTCATGCTTAGAAGTATACACATTTGTGTATATTATAGTTAACCTTTGAGAAACCGAGAAACTGTGGTCTGGTATGAGGGCTACTTTCATGCTTTACCTATATATTTCTGTCTTTCCCTGTAAACCAGCTAATTTCTATCTATATTTTATAATGTGTAATTTCATGCAAGGCTGTTGTGTCAGTATAGATAGTTTTGACCAAGAAAGTTTATGCCTGGACATATGGATAGAGGGATGGGGAGAGTATCAGACAGGTAATCACAAAAAAAAAAAAAAAATCAGGGAGAAGGCAGCCAATTGGGGGACGCTGGGGTGAATTTTAACATCGGGGGGAAAAGTCTAAATTCTTGGTAGATTTGGTCCAAGGAGGATCGTGAGGAGCAGTTGTGCTGATTTTATCTGAACTCTATTTGAGGCTATTTAACAATCATGAAGTGGCAGCAATGTAGTCACCGTGCATCTGAGTCATCTAGAACAAGGGAGCGCCCTGGACTGGCTACGCTGCATTCCAGCCAGATCCTTGCACTTTATACAATGCTCTCCTTTATTTTCATCCCAGACGGACACATCTCCTACTCTTTTAGATGAAAATGAACAAATGCTTCGTCTTTTCTACCTTCTGGAAAATGGTAAGTATATCTGCGTTATATTTGGTTTTATAGGACATGTCTAAGGCAGGAAGTGGGAATGAGTAATTGACAATGAAGTTCACCAGGACATGGGGCAAGTGGGAGGCAAATTCCCATGTAATAGAGTAGCAAGAAAAGGTACACAGTGAGTTACTCTAAGCACTGAAGTAGGACTCCAGGAAAAATAAACTGACTGAAAGTTGAACTGTTTTTGTGGGAAGGAAGTTGGCATAAGTAATAGGGAATGTGGAATTGCAGAAAAAGGCTGCAGCTCTCGAACTCTGAAGGCAAGTGGTGGACCCCACACTCTATTTCACCTTCTAAAAGGCAATTAGCTGCACCCTCTCAGGGTTGACCTATAACTTCCCCCATGTCTTCTTTCCCTCTCCATAGTGCTCCCCGCTTTGTGACGGAGGACTTTTATTCTCACAAACAATTGTGCTATAATCACCTTTCTCTTCCATACAGGGAGGATTTTCATTATTGGTGGAAAATTATTCACCACTAGAAGACTAAGGTAGTGGCCTGGCAGTCACTCCCCCCTGAGAGCTTTTGGTACCTGTACATCCTCAGGCATTGTGTGGTTTCCATTGAGTATTGTAATAAGCTGGGCAAGGAAATGACAGCTTTTATTTTTTTAGATGACTTGGCCTTATAGATTTTAATTTCCATCAATTAATATTTTAGGGTTTCATCTGGGTTGGGGTTCCAATAAAAAAGATAGCTGTGCAAATTTAGCACCTTATCAGAATACATGACACATCAAAGATAGGCACAAATTATAGTCATGACAGGATGAAATGTTTTGGTCACTCAATTTTGTTTGGTATTTCTAAAATAAAAACATAAAGAGAGAGGAACTCTGAATGAACACAGAAAGGTTCCTATAAAAATAATGTAAAATATGAAGGCAATGATGCAATGGGCAAATGGAAATGAGATGTGGAAACTTTACAGCTACATATTACTATTTATTAAATGATTAAATATTTCATTTAAGCTAAATCAAGTTGCGGTTCAGAGCTTCCTCTTAAAACACAAAAACAACCTTATCGTGACTTATAGGTAACTTCCTCCAACCAATAAGAAGAAAACTATGCTTAGCCTGAAAAACGCTCTAAAACAAATGCCTTCTACTTTTTGATTCTAAATTCCCCTCAGAAAAGCACTCTAAAATGAGATTTTCAAAAGGAGGAATCATAAATAGAAGCAATGACAAGAGGTGTCTCTCTTTTAGTGTTCGCTGCCGCTGTCTGACCTTCAAGCATATGGAGAGAATCTGGATTTGTGGTCTGTACCTTTTGACACCAACTATGCTGAACACATGCTCTTTCCAAAAATACTTCAGGGAACAGTTCTCTGAGTATCATTCATCAGCTTGTGCCACAATGATATCTCACTGCAAAGAAAAGTGAAAATTGTTGCTATGAGGTGGAGACTTGATACAGAATAGGAAAAAGTTAACTTGCCAGTTAACTTTTGGAGGTACTCTTCCATGATACTGATATGTTTCCTTATAATTCATGCACCAGAGACTACAGGGAAATGAGCTTTGCAAACACAAGCCGTGGGGCATGTATGCTTTTTTTCTTGGGACTTTGTCATTTGTGTTTGTGGTGATTCTTCTAGGGACAAAGAAAAGCTGTTCAAACACATTTATGAAAGTCAGTTTTAAAATCCTATTGTGGATTTCTGTATGTATACAATGCACATCGTGGAAACAGATTAAATAAGCAGTAGACAGACTATTAGTGGACAGAGTAAGAAAATAAAGTATTATTTTCTTTCCCTTTAAACCAAATATACAGGTTTATCTGAATGTATTGATAAGCTAGTGTGATGCACTATTCAATATATTTCCTTTTTAAATAGTCATTATATACCTCTCCAAGTTAGGGATCAAGATTAAACAGGATTAAAGAAGTTGCCAATGAACTAACAGCTACTACATAGTTGGAGTAGAACATGAACCCAGGTGAGTTTGGTGCCTAAATCTTTATCATGTCCATAAACTACAGGATGGCACAGAGGCTGATCTGTAAAGCCTATTTTGGGTTTAGAATAAAGGAGATTCAGAGAATGCCTTGTCAAGAGACAAAACACAAGAGCAAGATAATATTAGTTCTCAATTTAAAAAAGAATCTCAACATCAAAGAAAATATTTGTAAGACCCAATATCAGTATTCATAATTTTTTTTTCTCTGTGATGGTTTTGCGACAAACTATGAAGTTAGCAGATATTACAAGTGTTGTCTGGGCTCCCTGTTGCCCATTTGATTATATCTACAGATTCCTTTTTACATATTCATCAATTACATTTGTAAATGGTGTTAAAATACAAACAACTCTATCACATAGACATCAGTTTCAACATTTCTTACTAGGTGTCAACATTACATTAGATTATTAAATGAAAATAAATGTTAATAGAGAACTTATTATTACATTTTGATTTTTTTCCCCAGTTCAACCTATTGCTATAGCTACTGAGAAGGCAGAGAGATATGCATTTAACAGGAATGTTAATATCATACTAGTTGATTGTTTCCATTAAAAAACTTACTCTGAAACAAAATAACACATTATCTATCAAGGTCTAGCTTTGAGTTGAATTTTTCATATAAATGGCAGTGATCCAGGAAAGTCCCGTGTTAGGGGGAAAAACCGTGTTTTCAGACCTTTAACCACGGTGGGAATGGTACATATAGAATAGCCAAAAATTTCATTTTTAAGTGACAATTCAGAACCTACCTAAATAATTTAGAGTACTAAGCACTGTCTCTATTTTCTCAAAAATACAAGTTTTGATATACAATGGTCAATTAAAGATATATCAAGTCTTTCTTAAAATCAATTTATTTTTTCCTTTAAATTTATATATTTACATTATTTTTATTTTTCATATTTTATTTTATTGTCTTTTGCTCAACCAGTCAGTCATTCTAAAAGAATGACTAAGTCATTAAAAACTAGGAAAGACTGAAAATTTGTCACAGTCTAGGGAAGCCCAATGAAATGACAAAAAAAAAAAAAAAGTGATACGGTAAATTAAATGGAATCCTGGGACAGAAAATGGACTTTAGGTAAAAACTAAGAAAAGGCAAAGAAAGTATGGAACTTAGTTAACAATGATGCATTAATATTGGTTCATTAGTTGTAATAACTGAACCAGAGTTATGTAAGATGCTAAACAACGGAGAAAACTGAGTTCAGGGTATACAGACCTCTTTAGATTCTCTTTACAACTTTTTTATAAGTCTAGAACTATTTTAAAGTTAAAATTTAATTGTAAAAAAATAAAGAATGACTAGTCCATATAGGAAGATGTAGAGGGAGAACAAGCAGAATCTATTTTGTCTATAATATCCCTTTAGGTAAAGCAGAACTAAAATATGCAGAAAATAAATTATATTACATGAGAAACTAAAAAAAGAAGTTGTAATATTTTTTTTCCTCCTCTGTAAGCATTCCTCTCTGCATTCTTTCAAATGATGTTGCTTCTCACACCATGCTGCTGGCTCAGGGAAAATATGCCACATGTTTAATTTTTTCCCTCTAACCACGGAGATGACTGGGTAATGATCCAATCACTCCCTTTCTCAAACTGCCTCAAGAGGGATGGTTTGCACATTAAATGCTCCTCAGATGGATGTCAGATTGGGCGGGGTCAAGTGGGTCAAGATAGTGGAAATAAAGTGCTATGTGCAAGTCATTTTCAAGGGCTCAGGATAATCAGCAGACGGCTCTAAGAGGCCGAGTTAGCAAGACTATTCGATCTTCTTGCCCTCACAATAAACAGGGGAGAGCACACATTTTCAACCTAAAAAAAACTGGCCTCCTTTTACCCGGCGACTTAACCTGTTTATGTTTTAATCCTCACCCAAGGATTTTTTAATTATTACTGGTATTAGAGAGAGAGAGGAAAGGGGAGAGAAGGAGAAAAAAATCATTGTGAAGGAAACATAAATCAGTTGCCCTGACTGGGGATGATCAACCCTGCAACCTAGGCATGTGTCCTGCTGACTGGGAATTGAACCTGCTCAGACTAACCTTTTTAAATTATATATATGGAAAGTGTTTTGGGAAGCACTGTTTCAGGTGGCAGTCACCTGAACTGTTTCCCAAACACATTTTTGCAGAAACCAATATTCTGAATAAGAGAATATAGAAAAAGAGCTAAGCCAGATTCTACTCATCTACTACTCAAGATCACTCTTTACAGTTTTCCTCTTAAAAGGAAGAGATGAGTCGACATTAATCTATTTTACTTAATTTGAAATGATATCATATTACTTACATGTGTAAGAACCAAATGAAACATTGGCAAGGTTATTTCTGATGCCTTCTGATCTTCTGCAGACAATGTAAGAATGTCTGACGTACACAGCCCCTTAATTCTGTTTTCTTTGCCTTTTGCTCAAGCATTACCCTTCATTACTCCACCTTCCCAAACTCATCTGTCAGCAACACCTAACATTTTTCTCTTGATTTGTTGCCAGCGTCAGGACAACTTATGTAAACCAGATAGAGATTCATAATGTGTTTTTCCCTCATAATGCCTTTCAGTCCTATGGGAGCAAGTCAGGCCACATATCACACAGTGGATTGAAATTTTCATGAAAGCAGCTTTCTTTTGTATTTCCAAAAGTGATATTTACAGAAACCTAAAACCCATAATGATCAATTGAGTAAAGAGACACCTGGCATTTTGATTTATAGCATCCCTAATTCAGGTATTCAAAATCCATGTTCATTAATTAATTGCTCTGATATTTTTATAAATAAACTAGAGGCCCAGTGCATGAAATTTGTGCACAGGTAGGGTCCCTAGGCCTCTCTGGGCCAATCAGGGCCTTCATTCCACATCGCCCCCTGGTGGTCAGGGTATATGACAGTGAGCAATCAAACTGGTCTCACAGTCAAACTCCTGAGAGGATTACTTTGCATATTAGCCTTTTATATAGAGAGATTATATACATTTAATATGGCACATACAGGAAAATTATAAACCATGTTTTTTATCCAACTCCAGGGGTTTGTAATCCTTATTCTGCCTTTTAATCCCCTGGGGGAGCTTATTCATAATATAGATACTTTGGACGCATTCCTAGTGATTTGGATTAGATTAGGGTAGAGTGGATAAATCAGAATGTTAATAAGCACTCCTAAAAATGAAGCAGATGGTCAATGGAATGGGCTTCGGCAATACCCTCATTCTCTCTGATGTGCTCATTAGACCTAAGGTAAAAGAAAATTCAAAATATTTCCCAAAGAATTTTTGTTTTAGGCCATAATGCAGTAAGAAAAAGCATACTTGTTACTCCCTGTGAACAACTACTAAAATTGGAGAAAAAATACCCCCAATTGCATTTTTTCAGAGATCTAACAGCGAATAAAGCTAGAGCTATGAACACAGAGATGCTAAATATGAAAGAACCTTATTAGACCCTTATTTTTTCCTTATTTGGGGATGAAGCAAGGGACGGGGGGTCACATCCAGATCCTGCAGTTGGGGGTGACTGGGCAGAGTAAAGCTGAAGTGACAGGGCAATATAGGGTAGAGTTCCAGAAACAAAGATACTATTCATAAAAAAATATCTCCAGAGATCTGTATAGGGTCTCTTTTAGAATTTTCCTAGCAAAAGGCTGCATATCTATAGCAGTAAACTCTGCAAAGCTAATGCATACTAGCTGGAGGGTAGAAGCCAAACAGTTCCTAGACACAGAGAATGAAGACGGTTCCTCTCCATTCAGCCAGAGTGCAGACTGAGTAGCGGGCACCTGAGGCATTCAGTGGGGATCCCAGAGGAGTTGTGCCTGACATTATGGCTGAACTAGCCCAGAGTGAAGGACACTCTTGACCCACTCCAAGAAACTGTTTTGACCACCCAAGTAAACATTAATAACAGGTCTCAAAGGGATCGAACACATCCCAGTAACTTCTGCCAGTCTCTGTGCTGTTGGTTGTATATTATGTAAACTTTGTTCCTGGCCCTCCTAGAGATTATACTATACATAATTTTCTCTAATAAGATTGTTTCTCTTTTAAGTAGCTAGAATTAATTTCATTTCT
Source organism: Murina feae (assembly GCA_004026665.1). Lineage (NCBI taxonomy): Eukaryota > Metazoa > Chordata > Mammalia > Chiroptera > Vespertilionidae > Murina > Murina feae. The sequence continues at coordinate 9,172 of PVJC01042161.1, forward strand.
GACACCAAGAAATCTGTCCTATGTATCCAAAGCTCATTTCCTGTCCTCAACTCTACGCTGCTGCTGTTTCACCTGCCTCTGGTACTGTGAGTGTGTCGTGCTTTCTCATACATTTGAGCACCTGCCTGTACCATTCCCTCACCGAAGACCTTTCAGTCATCGTTTAAGACTTTGTCCAAATGATGTCTCTTCACGGAGTTGTTATCTCTTCTTTAAAACATGTAGTGCCTTTCCTCACTGTCTTTTCACAACACTGTTTCTAGATCACTCGTTTGGCATGTATTAACGACTTACATCTTTCTCAAGTCATTGAGTTCCTCAAGGTGTAATGAGATGTCTTATGCTTTCTATAGTATCTCTGGCAAGAAAACTAAGCTGAAACCAAGAACTTGTAAAGTAGTAGCAGAAATAACAATGATAATTGTAAATGTGACAGCATGGAAATATAAATATGATGTGGTACAAATACTCTTCTAAGCATTTGGCATGTATTATATCATTTTAACCTCAGAGCAATTATACAAGTTGAATATTATTATTCCTGTTTTATAGAAAATAAATGTGAAATAGAAAGACAGCTTTTTGTAAAGTATTTCAGCATAAATTGAAAATGGTTAGCTCAATTCTAAGAACAAAATTAAAAAAAAATGACTCCATATCCTTCCAATGTTGCCATTTTGCATATTGTTGTTTTTCTGATTAAAAATTAGCACTAATTTATCTTCATTCTTCTCTCAGAACACTGAAAAGAATGACTGGCCATGTAATGCTCTCTCACATATTTTTGAAATAACACATAATATTTCCTGTTTCTCAAGCCTTTTACTGATGGCAACTAAAATGTTGAATGCAAAATCTGACTATGAAAACAGAACTGTACTATCATTCTTCCAAGAACAAAGCTTACACTTCTATTCATAAAAAGAACAGAGTAAAAATATGACTCTTTGCTTATATAGACTGACAATTTTTTTGTCACTTCTTAAATGAAAACATTACTGAAACTTCAGCTCATGGTAAACAGTAAGCTCTGCTATATGATGGTATCATGATTATTATCCAAATTAGAACCCATGTATGTGCTCAGAGACATAAAGGAATATAAACTAGTAAAATGTTCATCTCCTTTTTTTAATGTGTATGAAAATTTTAATTATTTGTTCTAGCTGGAAAAAATATCATTTTTTATGTTTTATGCCCTGATACTACAAGTGAAACCACATTGTTATATATCATAAATTATAAAGAAGGCCAATATCATTAAAAAGTTAGACTACAGAGTGGAAAAACAAGCTGGGGAGAATTTGTAAAACTGGGGAAATTATGAGGCTGATTAGGCATCATTTATTGAATTGATCTCAATCTTAACTTCATAGTTTAGGTCATGTTCTAGATAAATGCTATTGACTTTAATACTTTGGCACGGCAGACAGTGAAGTTCTTGGAACCATTTTCAGCTTTTAGTTTTATTGCCAGTGTATCACAAACAAAGAGACCTCAGGAATATCTAAGTGTATTCTTTTCTCTTTTTCTTTTTAAAACATATTTTATAGATTTCTTTACAGAGAAGGAGGGAGAGGGATAGAGAGTCAGAAACATCGACGAGAGAGAAACATTGATCAGCTGCCTCTTGCACACCCCCAGACACCCCCTCCTGGGGGTGTGCCCACAACCAAGGTACATGCCCTTGACTGGAATCAAACCTTCAGTCCACAGATTGGCGCTCTATTCACTGAACCAAACCAGTTAGGGCTCTAAATGTATTCTCAACCAGAATAGCATTCCCTGAAACTATATACAATGCCTACGGATCTATATTCTGAGAATCTTAACAAATGTATTTTCAGTGAATCTGGAAAATTCCTTCAGGGTGATAGCTATAATAGAGAAAATAAAAGTATAATTGAGAACAGTATAATTCAATATGGAGCAATCACATTTTTTCTTAGAAATTTATACTGTGTGTGTTTTTTTTTTTCTTTGACAAGTTTTAGTTTTAAAAAACAAGATTATCTTCCACCTGCCAGGCAATTATATAAAGTAAGATGTCTTGAAAAATACACGCATTAAACATATTAAGGTAAAAAGTTAACTTACTGTAATGCGAAGGCGATACCCGGGAGTATAGGCTTTTCGTTTGAAGACATAATATACTTCTCCAAACACAAGTCAAAGTTGACATTTACTTAAAGAAAAAAAGATAAGATTTTCTTTTTCACCCAAGTCATTGTTGTTTTGGTCTTTTTTCTTCGTCATCATCCTCATCACTATTTTGATATTTTGGGTTCTATCACACAAGCTGCATTTTACACATCTCAGGCCTCCCCTTCTCAGGCCTCTTGCAGGAAGAGAACAGAAGAAAAACATTGTCCTACAGGTTGTTCTGAGGAAAAGTCAGAGGAGCAACACTTTTAGACATTTTTCTGATTGAATTACACTAAAAAGAACCCAACTCTTCCATTTTAAGAAGTAACATGACTATCATGGGAAAATGAGAATAAAAAAATAGCTCTCCCTAGCTTATACATCCAACAATATAAAATTTTTAAAGATATATTGAATAGCATGCCTAATTTGAAAGCTTTCACCTTCTGAAACATATAAATAAGAATATTCTTAAAAGAATATTTCATTTTATGTGACACAATAAAAAAAGTAATTCATGTCTTCGAACTGGAATGTGATAAAAATGTAAAAGGATTAGAATAGTAGTGTCAAAAGGTGATGTGACTCCCACTGAAAAAGAAAAGAGACAAAGTGGAATTTATTGTGAGCTATAGTATGGGAATTTATTGTGAGCTATAGTATGGGAAAGCTATGCTAATCAGGAATGGGTTTCCTGAGCAGACTCATACAGGGTCTCAGGGAGGCTTGGAATTCAAGAATTCATCAGCTTTCGGAGACATAAATTGGCTGCATCTCCTTTAGAAGTGCAGTTACTAGGTGTCCCGGTTAATAATGTGGATTTTGTAATCAAGGAAAGCACGAAAATTTCAAGAGAAACATCAAAAGCGCTTTATTCAAAGTAATGTTCATCGTTAGCTACACATTTCCCCATCTTTCAGGTAATTTGTGGATACCAACCCAATAGAACATTTCTTGTTTTGAGGCAAAACATTCAGAGACCCAATTTTCCACTTCTTCATACATTTTGAAGTGCTGCTCAGAAAGTGTGTGTGCCATCGATGGGAACAAGTGGTAATCTGAAGGAGCAAGGTCTGGTGAATACAGCAGGTGGGTTAATATTTCCCAGGCAAGATCTTATAATACGTCTTTAACTAGTTTTGAAGTGTGTGATGGTGCATCTTCATGAAGCAAAATTACTTTGCCATATCTTCTGGCCCATTCTGATCGTTTCATACTCAAAGTGTGGTTCAAATTGATTATTTGTTGTCAGTAGCGATTAGTATTGACAGTTTCACCTGGTTTTAGAAGCTCATAATACACTACACCTTCCTGATCTCACTAAATGCAGAGCACTGTCTTCTTTCCGAAGTGATTTGGCCTTGCAGTTGATGTTGATGGTTGACCTGGATCAACTCATGATTTTGTGCATTTGGGATTCTCAAAATAAACCCACTTTTCATCACCAGTCACAATTCAATGCAAAAAAAAGACTTTCTTTTGTGCTGTTGAAGCAACATTTTACTGATGACTTTTTGGTTTTCCATTTGTCTTTCATATGTGTCACCCATTTTCCTTCCTTTAAAATTTTTCCCATTGCTTGTAAACAATAAAAAATTCTTTGCTGATCAACGTTTAATCTTTCTCCAAGTTGTTTTTGAGTTTGACACGCATCTTCATCTAATAATGCTTATAATTATTGGTCTTCAAACTTTTTTGGTTGACCTGGACAGTCTTTGTCTTTCACAACAAAATCATCACTTTTAAGGCGTTTAAACCAGCATTCAAAGTATCTTGAAGTGGAGTATGTTCCCCATAAGCTTCCCGAAGTATACAATAACCTTTTCTTCAAAATAAAGTAATGAATTAAAACTTCCCACAAATGCTCTTTTTTTCTGGGTACAAAATCTGACATTTTTAAGCATAAAAATATCTATCATGTTAACACCTTCAGCAAATTTGACATATGAAGTTTTGAAGCTTGCTGTTAATAAAACAAAATAGCATACATATCAAATCGCATGTATATCAACATATGTGTAACTCCATCTATTGAAAAAAATCCTCATTATTAACTGGTTCACCTAGTACTTAGGTGAGAATATTTTCCATTGGTTGGCAGTCAAACCCATGTTTCATGGCATGAGTTTTTCCTGATTGGCTAACTTCCAGGAGACAGGAACTACCATTAATTGGCTGACTTACAAAAGCATGTTGACCAAGGCTAGTTGTTGCTGATCAATTAAATACATGTATAACCAATTATGAATACTACTCATTGTCATGGCTACACAACAATCATTTCACATGTTTGTGGAAACATTTTTAATTTTCACTAGCTGTAAAACAAAATATTTTTAATTACATATTTTATTTAATCTTTTGGTTTATGTAGTGGATTGAATGCTGCACTTGAAAAATATAAGCCAAGTACTTGGCACTGAGACCTGATTTGGGGGGAAAGGGTCTTTGCAGATATCATTACAATTAGGATATCGAGATAAGATCATCCCAGATTACCTGTGTAGACCCCAAATATGCTTGCATGAGTTCCTACAGGAGACAGAGAAGAAGACTATGAGAGTCGAAGTCCATAAAAAGACGGAGACAGAGACTGGAGTGATACAGTCCCAATGCGGCTCCTGGGGACACCAGAAGCTGTAACAGGCAGAGGATTCTCCCTTTGTGACTCCAGAGGTAGTGCAGTTTGTCAGATGCCTATAGTTTACACGTCTGGCCCCAGACCTGTGAGAGAACAAACTTCTGATGTTTTAAGCCCCCCAAATTGTGGGAATTGTTATGACAGCTATAAAAATAATACAGTGACCTAGAATAACACTTGATAAGCTTATTTCCCAATAGAAATGCATGTGTGGCATAGTTTATTAGTCCTTGCATATATGAAATGTCTTTTGTCACTAATATAAGACAAGTCATCTAATTAATAAAGGGAAAAAGAAAACTGGCAAAATGTCCATAGCTAACACTGTAGGGTCTCCCTTATTGTTGTCAAATATGAAACCACAATTTAGGATGCTATAGATTATTTTGGTTAAAAATGATCACCATAAAATTTACATGTTGTTCGATGATCTTATAATATTTAAAATAGAAGTGAAAGCTGAGGTCAATCTCCTGCTGTTTCTTTAGATATATTTGGTTTTACCTGTCTAGATCAGTTGAAGATTATTTCTTTGAACTACAATTTCAAAAACCTCACAAAAGCAAGTTAAACTCATTATTTATGATATCTGCTACTAGCGAATACATTTATCTACATGTATACATCTTTTTCAGGACAAGAATAGTTTTAGCTATATTGTCACTAATTATTTCATATGCTCCATTTATTCAGTTCATTTGGGGTAGAAATGTGATCTGTATCTTGAGCTGCTGTTTTATATTCTTCATAACCTTCATCTACTACTAATCCTTTTCATTATTTATTTATTTATTTATTTATTTATTTTATTGCTTAAAGTATTACAACAAATGATAGATAAGTATTACAACAAATGATATATAGATCTCCAATTTTTTTCCCTTGTCCTTCCCCCCCCACCTCCCTAACCCCCAGTTTCTTTTGTCCATTGATTATTCTCCTATGCATGCATGCAAGTCTTTCAGTTGATCTCTTAATTCCCCCCCAACCATCCCCAGCCTTCCAGCTGTAGGATGATAGTCTGTTCAAGGCTGCTCTGTCTCTGTATTTGTTTATGTTTATCATTTTGTAATGGTCT
>PVJC01042162.1:0-15045 GCA_004026665.1 Murina feae
CAGTCTGTGTTTCTATTTGTTCAGTCTGGCAGCCCTATTGGCATGGTTTCTTAGGTGAATCCCATTGGACAGATGGGGAAACTGAGGCCCTTGGTCAAGGTCATATACGAGGCAGGAGAGGACGGAGGCATAACCGGAGGCCATGTCTCCCAACTCCTAATTCAGGGCACTCCTCGCCCTGCTCCCTTCTGAGGGGTCTTAGTTGGGGGCGAGCCCTGGGCACCCCAGCATTTCTCAGGGGATGCGCCCTCTCATGATGTCCCTTTCCAAAGAGCTGATGAGTTTTTCCTTGTGCCTCTGCTATTTTTAAATTCCCTTTCTGCCAAAGTGATGATCCCTTTCTCCTTGTGGATCACAGGGCTGGATTTGAGACCACTAAGTCACCGCTGCCTACCCCCCCCTCCCCCTCCCCCAGGCAGAGCCCCCTGCAAGCCAAGGTCCTCACTCCCACCCTGGATTTTTGGGAACACTGGCTTCTGTCCTTGTGGGGGAAGTTGCCTTTCCCAACGAGTGGGAAACAAAGGAATTTTCTAACCAGGAGTGAGAAGGGGAGATGGACTGTGAGTCACCTTCGGTCTCCTAGAGGATGTGGGTGTTTAGCTGAGCACATGGGAATTCCCTGTACTGATATCATTTCAGTGGAGATTCAGATTTATTCAAGGCCTTCTGTCTAGTCAGCTGAAGCCATTTGCATGCAGACTGAAGCCTAAACTTGTCCTGTCCCCTGGGTCTTTGCAGCCGGGAGGAAGGGCAGGGAGAATAGACAAACATTAGCAGGACGCCTGTCAGCTGTGTGTGCTGGACGTGCTTTAGGCTGCAGGAGCCTTGAACTACTTGAGGTGCTGCACAGCCTAGTCCCCCAGATGGGGAAGCTGGGGGGCCCGGGGTCACCACTAGGGACTTGCAGCCCAGGCCCGGGCGGCCCCCCGCAGCCTGTGAGGTGAGACCGCCTCCAAACAGCCTCCTTTGAGGAATTGAAACCCTTTGGCTGGACCTCAAGAAAAGTGTGCCTGGTTCCAGAATCTGCCCAACAAAGAAGACGTCTGTGTTTTGCATTCTGAGTGACACAGACGGGATGTTTGGCTTCTCATTTTAATGAGACCCAAAGAATATATGATCTGGCCCAAACCCAGCATGTGGGGGATAGTAGGCAAGTCTGCCATGTTCTGTCACTAACTCATCATCGGGGTTGGATTCCTTGTCTATAAAGTGAGGCCAGGAATCCCAATAACTGATATTTGCCAAATCCCGGGCCAAGTTCTTAATGATCACAGCAAGTCTCTGAGGGTAGGGAGTGGGGTTACTATTGTACAGGTAAGGAAACCGAGGATTAGAGAGGCTGGAGCCGCTGCCCAAGGTCACACAGCTGAGAGGTGGGACCTGGCCTGTGTGCACAGCTCATGCTTCTCACCTTACACCCCACAGCAGCTCCCCAAGACTTGTGTGCTGAATGGGGACAGCGGAGGTGTGAGAGCACACACGGCATTGCCCGGGGCTGGTCTGGGTGAGAGATGGTGCTTATTAAGATCACCCAGGAACCAAGACTGGCCACAACCCCAGGTCCCTGTCCCCAAGCTGGGGGTCCTCGATCAGTGTTTCTGGAAAGAGGCCTTGTCGCCTTTAAGGCAGTTCCAGGGGTTTTTTCCCCCCAGGGTTTTTGTAAGTAAGAGTTTGAAGGTTTTTCGTTTTGTTTTGTTTTCATCCATTCACGAGGCTGCTTTTAGTGGCTCCTTTGGGGCACAGGGGAAGTGGTGGCCACATAGGCACACATACTGATGGCCATCAGCGTGGAATTGGCTTGGAGTGAAAGCCGTGTCAGGTTCTGAGACCTGACAGCCGTGGCCTGACCTGCCTATGGAGTCTGCTCACCCAGAGGGGCAAGTGGGTGTTAACGGTGTGAGCACACAGCGTAGGAAACAGTGGCTGAGGATGTCACAGCTAGAGAGAGATCAGGGCCGAAAGGTGAGGCCTGTGAGGGAGGGAGGCCCGGCCAGCACCTCAACCATGAGCGGCGGGCATCGGAAGCGCCGTGGTTTGTGTTTTCAGGGGTCCCCATGGCGTGCAACGGGGGAGCGGAACTCATGCCTCTTTCTGCATCTGAAGCCTGTCCCCAGGCCCGGTCACTTATGGGTGCTGGCGATGAGGAAAGGCATCCTTGGTCCTGCATGGAGTGACCAGTTATTTGAGGACTAGAGAGCATGGCCCGTGGGGCAGACAGACAGGTCTGGGTTCTGTCCTGCCTCTGCCCCCTACTCCTGGCTTAGTCTTGTGCAAGTGGCTTCACCTCCCTCGGAGCCTCAGTTTTCCCCTCTGTAAAGTGGAATGGAACTGAGAGGGGCGCTGATTTCCGGGGCTGACTGTGAGCTGGCCTCACCGGGGTTCCTGGCGCAGCGCACGCGCTTACTAATGAGGATCTGATGAGACTGGAAGTATCGAGCGCGGAGTCTGGCACACAGTAGGAGCTCTGCTAAGTGGTTGCAGATGTGGTTGGCTGTGCGCTTGGTGGGAGCCAGCGAGATGAGGGCAAAGTGTGTAAAGCCATGTCTGGGAGCTTAGGCGAAGTGGAAACAGGATCCAAATGAAGGGTATTACTCATGGTTCTTTCCTGTGGGGACACGACATTGTGTGTTGCTCGGCCAGGCTGCCCGTGAGGGTGTCTAGCGCACAGCAGACTAGTTCTTCCGGCTGCACTGGAGGGGAAGTACCCTGGAGTCTTCTCTGTTCCTCCCCTAAACGCATTGACATCCCAGCCTGGGGGTCCCGTCGACAGGAGGAAGACCTGCCCTCAGCGAGCGCCACCTGCTCCCGTGTCCCCTGCAGCCCGAGTCCCGATTCCGTGATGCCTGGCCCCTGGGGAGGGGGGGGGATGCCCACGCTGGGCCCCCCCACCACACACAGACCCCCTTGGAGAGGCCTGCGGGGCGGTAGGTGCGGTGCTGCGGTGGCTCCCGTGGGCCCACACGGCCGTCACTCAGGCCTGTGCTGAACCCGCTTCCCTCACAACAGGCCACTTTGAGCCTGGAGCGGGGAAGGAGGAGCCGGTGTTCCTGCAGCCGCCGTTGGTCCGGTGCCCGCCCGGGCCGCGTCAGAGCCCGCGTGCCAGCAGAGCCCGCTGTTTATTTGTGCAGCACGGGGGACGTAGGGCGGGCCACCCCTCTCCCTTCATCTAGGAAAAGAGAGCGAGAGAAGCCAGAGTGGCCTGCCCCAGCGCCTGTGGCCAGGGATCCGGCTTCACTCCCCCTCCCCGAAGTCTACTTCAGAATTGCCTCTCGGCCCTGGAGACGGACTGCCCAGTGTAAATCCCGGCTCCTTCCCGCTCTGATTTGCTCAAGCCCTAATCTCTCAGGGCCTCAGTTTCCTCTGTGTAGCGGGGACTAGCCGAGGGTTCTTCAAGGGCTGGCGTGAGGAATAATTAAGGTGAGGCAGGTAAGGTGTTTAGCGCAGGGCCTAGCCACCATGTCACACCTGTGACGTGACACCTCGCTCCCTCAATGACAGGATTTCTCGATGGGAACTGAAGGCAGGTTTCCTTCTCAAAGGCTCCACTAGAAGGTCTGGATTGACCCAATCAGGGGAGGATCTTGAGATCCAGAGAGGGAAGGTGTCTTGCCCGAGATCATACAGCAGGACCACAGCCAGACTCCAGCATCTGCCTCAGCTAATCTAAGTCATTCGGGGAGAGGTCTGGGGTGGCGAGCGAGAATCAGCATGACCTCAGCCAGGCCGTGCCCAGCCAGGCTGTGGCTCTGCACCTTCCTCCCTCTCCCCTCGGGGTGCTCCGCCGCACGCCCCTGGGCCCTGCTGCTGGAACCAGGCAGGAATGTGATTTTTCATTCTCTGCCCAGCCAGCCCAGACGGCCTCCCTCGGAGACGTCTCCAGGCGGCTCGGACAGGAACCTCTTGGCAGCCTGGCTACCTGGGGCAGCCGTAGTTCCTCCAGTGCCTCCAGGGGCCTCCATGGAGCCTGACCCAGGGATGTGGGACCGTGAGGCCCAGAGAGACATCAGCAGCCAGACACTAGACCTGTCACAGACGATAGAAAAGGGGGAGGAGAGAGTATTTCTAATGCTTCCTTTCTCTGGTGCGGGCTTAATGTTATGGCTATGGTTCGTTGACACTAGTGACAAGGGTGGGTAGGAAGTGATGAGATTTGAGAGAAAGATAGGCCTGTTTAGAGAAAATGCAGTCACTCCATGAACCATGGTTTCTCACCGGACAATTCTTGTTGTGAGGCTGGCCTGTACACACACACACACACACACACACACACACACACACACACACCGCCTCTACCCACTGGATGCCAGTAGCACTCCTTTGGTTGTAACAACCAAAACTGTCAGCATACATGTAAGTCCATAACTCTTCAAAACAATGCCTGGAGGTACATATCCCCATGTGTTGCAGGAGGAAATGGAGGCACAGGATGGTTAGCCTCCATCCCCCTCCAATCAGTGTGGGCAGCAGAAGAGAGATGAGACCAGGTGGTCTCTAGTGTATACTGAGGCGCTGCCCCCCAGCTCTCCAGGGTCTAGGGACTTGCCTGTTCCCACTGGGGACAGCCTCATCGATCTGAAGGGGGGTCTCCTGGGTCTTGTCTTCAACTCCGGGTGCCTGAGATTGACAGCCCCACTCCTTCCTGGCTGCCCTGCCAAGAAGACGGCCCGGCGGGGTTCTGGGAAACAGGACGCGCCTCCCCCTCACTACACTAGAGGAGTAGAAGTTCCTGCTTGCTTACTTGGCCCTTCTGGCAGCTGGCTCAAGGAGAAGGATCCCTGTCCCAAATATTTATGCAGATGGAGGTCCAAAGAAATCAGATGAAATGCCCAGTGTCCCTTAGCTAGTAAGGGATGCAAAGAATCTAATGCTGGAGAGACAGGTCTGATATCTAAAGTGAAATGGAAGGAAGTGGTGCGGGGGGAGGGGTGGCAATCAAAAACCGATCTGGGAAAGGGCCTGTGTAAAATGTATTCCAGCGATGACTTCAGCAGCGCAAACACACCGCACAACGTTCTTCGCTCTGAGAGCAGCCCAGCGGGGCCGCGTCCTTGGAAGCCCGGCCCCGGGGACCTCGGGCACCCAGCCAGCCTCCTGGGGGCCGCCTCTCACAGCGTCCTCTTCTCTTTCTCTTCCCAGGGTGACATGGGGACGTTGGGTCCGATTGGCTACCCAGGACCTAAAGGCATGAAGGTAAACAGGGCCATTCCCTATCCCAGGCCTTATCCCATCCAGGCACCCCCTGACCCATTTCAGCCTGAAAGGAAGGGTGTCCTGACATGAAGCTGGGGGAGGGGGAGGCCAGGGGTACTGCGGGGGGAGGGAGTGAGCAGAGAGCTGGTTATCTGCAGGCCCTTTAATGCCAGACCTCTTTATTGGACAGCAGTCCTGGAGCTGAGCATGAGTCTGATCTGGTTCCAGACCACAGGACATTGAAAGCCCAGTGGGAACGTCACTGGGGACACAGCAGCTTAATGGCAAACCACTGAGCTTCATACATCCTTAGGGGGGCGAGCATCCAGGAGGAAGATGGGCCAACACTGGTGGAACATGTTAGGGGTGACCCTGTTGCCAGTGTGTGTGACACGGCTCATGGAGCCATCCCTCCCCGTCAGCACCCCTGCCCCTTGGACCTCTCCAGTGTGGTGGTTCCTGAGTCCTCCACCCCTTCTCTTGCTCCCTCAGTCCACACCACTGCTGTACGAGCTGGGGCCATCGCCCCTTGTACAGATGAGAAAACCGAGCAAGCGGGCGACAGCAGGTGCCTGGTATAAGCCAGGGCTCCTGACGCCAGAGGCTTTGAGCTGCCCTCAAGCCCGATCCCCGCCTTTGTCTTGCAGGGGCTGATGGGAAACATGGGGGAACCCGGACTGAAAGGTGATAAGGTGATCTGAATACTCCCTTATTGCACTGTGTTTTATCTGCATGCAACCCCCCTCCGCCTCGGCTGCTGCTGACCGCACCAGGTCCACTCCCCTGCACTCCTCCTGCCTCCCCTCTCCCCGCCCTAAATCTGTGCTCCCCTTGTAACTCTGGGTGGGGCTCAGACAGGTGGTTCTGGGAGCACGCAGACCTTGGCAGAGAGAGCATGGAGGACTGTTGAGGCACGGGCGGGGAGTAAAGCAAGGCAGGTGTCTGAATTCAGAGTGCAAAGCTGAGGCCAAGGTCCGGCTTTGAGGCCAATGCCATGGAACAAAGAGGGAGGAGGTGGGGTGGGGGATAGAGAAGAGGAGGCGTGCCGAGGTGATGGGTCCCAGTGCAGGTGTGACGGGGGTCCAGACCTCTCAAGGCACAGGAAGAAACAAACTTACATCAGCTGTCCAATTAGAACTGGGAACCTGTCCCAGATGCCACATGGTCTGAAAGCACCACAGAGAAGCCGCGATGGGCCCCTGAGCCCCTGCCCGCTTTTTCTCAGTTACCACGGGGACGCCACCCTTGCCACTTCTCCTTTGCACAGCCCTGCCACTGAGTTCTCATCATCTCCCGTGTCTGAGCAGAGCTGGAAGTGGGTGGATGGGTCCCCAGGGCCCAGGTGGACAATACCTGGCCTGGGTCCTGCAGGACCTGAGTGACAAGGACATGGGGGCTGTTCTGCTCTGCCCCGTGGCCATCTGCTTCCCTCCTCCCCCTACCAGTCCCTTGACCAACCAGGTGCTCCAAAGGGAGTGCAGGAGGGCTTTCGGCAGCATGCGTAGTCCCAGGAGCCTGGATGGAGAAGAGCCCAGGCTCCTTCTGTACCTGTCTGCAGATGGCTGCTCCTCCCACACCTGGGAAACAGGAACAGGGCGCGTGCTGGGCACCATCTGGGTGCTCTGTGGCCATTAACCCATCCATCCTCCAAACCCCCCTCCACACCCCGCCCTGTGAGATAGGAAGCTTGCCTGAGGCCACACAGCTGGTAAGTAATGTCAGGATTCAAACCCAGGCACCTGCTTCCAGACACCTGAACCAGGAGCACGACTGAGGTCAGAAGGGCACAGCGGACACGGTCCTCAGAGGTCACCTCCTCCAGCGCCTGCATTGCACAGCAGGGAGAGCAGATCCAAAGAGAAGGGATTTTTCAAAGGGTGCTCGGTGGTCTATTGGGCTCCTGGACGCGTAGGACATTGGAACTGCCGAGCTGTAATAGGCGTCCCCAGATTGTCTTAGCAGCGTCCCTCCCGGCCCCCACTTACCGGTCGCCAGGCGTGTGATGCTAGCCCCAGTCCTTTCTCCATCTCTTTCCTCCTCCTCTGCCCCCTCTGTCATACCCAAGCCTCCAGCTGCACCCCCCAGCTCCACCCTCTGACACTGCCCTGCTGCCTGCTGAGCACCCCTCCCCCCTCACGGCCCTCCCCCTAAGATGGGGGAGCTTTCTGTTGGAGGCGGGGCCTCCCACAGCTACCTGTTTACCCTGAGGTTGGAGACATCAGCAGCCTGGGGGAAATGGGAATGTGGGCAGGCAGCTTTTTACAGGCAGCTGGCGTCCGCTCACTGTTTCTTCAGGAACATGGAAATAAACGTGTTACACACAGAGCGCCTGGGGGAAGAAGGGGAGGAAGGAATTATTTTTCTGCCTATCGTGTTCAGGACAATTAAATCGACCTTTAGGGCTCAGGGAAGACGGAGAAGAAGAAAAGACAAAGAAGTCTCTTTTCTGCCCCCTTGGCTGGGGAGGGGCTTTAATGCTGGGAGAAGCGGGCGAGGATCAGCCCCTCTCCTCCCCTGCCTCCACCCGCCACCCCAACCCGGCCGGCCCTTCCCGGGGATGACGGAGCCATCGCCTCATGTTCCGTGGCCGTCCTGCCTGGAATATGAGATTTTCCATGACCCAGCCTGGCCCCCGTCCCACTTACAACCACTTGGCTCCGTCCGTCTGCATGGAGGCTCTTTCTGGACCCAGGACTCGCGCTCCAGGTCCAGCCTTCTCCAGATCCATCGTCCTGATTTCTTAGGTGCCTTTGAAAATACGTTGTGACTCCGTCACTCCTCCTTTGGATAGTAGAGAAAAAAATGTGCCTTGGTTCCTACGACTCTGGGAGGCTGCACAGAGTTTTCCAAGTTGGAAAAACTAAAGCTAAGCTAAAAAAAAAAAAAATTATTTTTATTTTTTTTTTAAATTCTGGCTTTTGTTCTACCAAGGAAGTTCTGCTGGAGGTCACAGCCATAGCTGCGTGGCTCGGGTTCTCTGAGACGCTCCATTCTTCCAGCTGCTCCCAGCTGGGCGTGTTTTCTAAGCCTGGGGCCAGCGCACCGTTGGGAATGTCCACCTCCATGGAGAGCTAGAGAGGGTGAGGGCCGTGCGAGATGGTGCCGGCTCTAAGGAGGCATCTCCTGGTTGGGTTCCTGGAGAGCTCGTTTCCCCGGATGTGGCTGAACATGGGGAGCACAGCCAGAATCAGTGTCACCTCGCCCATGCCACATGCTGTCTTCGAAAAGAAACACTCAGACTGTTTACAAACGGTCTTCACCAGCCAGGCGCTCTGGCTTCTCAGCCTGGTAGGCTGGTTTAAAGCAGCTAATTAGAAGGAGACGGAAGCTGGTTCCTGGCATAGAAACGTCCACAGAAGGAAGAAGTGACAGCTCCCAGCCTGGCGGTGAGGAATCTGGAGCAACAGATGCCAGCCCTCAGAAACCATGGAGTGGGCACCATTGTACAGGCTGCGCTCGCCGCTGTGTGATGTGGTGGATGAAGGGGCTCGAGGGTCCAGAAACTGTTCCTTGCACCTGCAAGTGTCAGTTCTGCGGGGAAGGCCAGGAGGCATCAGGCAGTTTAGCTTCCGTTGACAGAGTTTTCGGCCATCTGATCAACCATAGGCAGGTCTGCAAATAGGCTGGCTGGGTCCCCCCAGGACCTGCCTTCCCCGCCCAGGGGCCTGCCTTTTCCTCTAATAGTGCTGCTGCTGGTCAGATGGACTTTGGGAACAGTCTCGGAAAAGCTGTACCTTGCCAGGGGGCTGCAGGTGGGGGAGGCTTCCAGAACCCACTGTGGTCTCCGTCGTAACCTCCTTTGCTGGTGTGTATTTAGGGTGAACAAGGGGTTCCAGGTGTGTCAGGAGATCCCGGATTCCAAGGAGACAAGGTAATTGCAGCATATTCTCCCTTCCCCAACACCCTCCTGCCGACCCTCCCCCCCATCCTGCTGCTCTCTTCCTGCTTCCTGCCCCAGCGCCCATCATAGCCCAGAGCCTACCTCGAGATCATTTGCTTCCACACAGCCCTGTATTCCCTGTCCTCATCCACCCTCAGCATCTCTTCCTTGGACTTTATGAGCCTCCTGAATTATTCCTGCCCTGCCTCTCCCCTCCCTGTCTGCCTCGCTGTGCTCACAAATTCTCCCAGAGTGAAGGCCTGGCTCCCCACCCTGGCACCCAGGACCCCAGTGAGTGGGCCCCCTGACGTTTTCACATCCCTCATCCTTACAGCCGTGTGCTTGGCCCCACTGAACTGCCCACTGCCTCTCGAGACTTGCTCATACTGCCGCCTCGCCTGGCACACCCTCTGCCCCGCCTCTGCTCGCCCAACCCTGCCCCCTCTCTCAGGACCTGCTCTGATGCCATTCTCTCCATCTGCTGGGGGTGTGGCCGGTTCATCTTCTCAGCGGCCTGAGCAGCCTGTCTGCCCCTAACCTGCAGCAGTGCCTTTCTCCCCTGGTTGATGGGACATGTGCTCGGCCCCCTGGCAGGCAGTCTGTCCCCAGGCTGCCCCGGCACAGCTGGGCCCAGGCTCCTGCCCAGAAGAGTGGACACTGAGGGCGTGTTGAGTGAGTGAGTGAGTGAGTGAGTGAGTAACTGGCCTTCTCACTGATGAGCTGAGGCGGCCTGCCCAAGCCGGCTCCTCTTCGCCTGTGTCCCGAACCATGTGGCCGCATGTGGACCTCACCCTGCCGCTGAATGAGGCCCAGATGTTGGCCAGCTCTCCCTCCCCCCTCCCCTCTCTCCCGGCTGGCCTATCCTGACCCAGCCTGGATGTCTCTGGGTTGCCAGACACGCAGGCCTGGCTGCTTCTCCTGCTGGGCTCCGGTCCTCAGACTTCCCTGGACATAGAGCACACGGCAGGGCCTGCTGGAGCCCCAGGGTCCCAAGGTCCAGGACGACTGGTGAGGATGGGCTGCTGTCCCACCTTTGCCTGCCTAGGGCCCCACTCTCAGGGCTGCAGAGCTAGTCCACTTCCCTGCAAGTAGAAACGTGAGGGCAAAGCCCGCCTTCCTCAGAGGCGGCTGCTCTCCCAGCCTCAGCCTGGCCAAGAGGAGCCAGCAGCTGTTCACCGGGCTAGTTCTGGTCCTCACTCACGCCAGCCTGCTCTGGCTCTTTTCCAGGGCAGCCAGGGATTGCCTGGGTTCCCAGGTGCACGGGGGAAGCCAGGGCCTCTGGTAAGTGCCTTCTCTTCTGAGACCCCCCAAACCTCACACCCTCCAAAAGGTCATCCAGGACCTCACTTCCTCCTGCAGCAGCCCTGGGTGCAGAGCAGGGCAAAGCAAGAATGGAGATTCTCCCACTTCACAGCTGAGGACACTGCGCCTCAGAGGGGAGGAACTTACCCAGCATCACAGATAGGCCTCAGTCACTGGCAAGCATCTTGGGCTTTAGATACCTTGTAAATAATAGCATAATCAATAATAGCAGTAGGTGTCATTTATTTATTGACTACTTATTGAATATCACTGTGTATCAGATTCTTCTAATACCCCCAGGGGTTATAGAATTATTCTTGCTCCCATTTTACAGATGGGTAAACTGAGGTTTCACAAGGTGACATGCCTTGCCCAGGATCCCATGGCTAGTGAGTGTAGGAGGCGGGGTTTGAACAGTAATAGCTCCTTAGAGTTATCTAGGCAGATTTCAGTCGTATACTCCTGAGCTTTCCAACTACCTGCAGACAGGGCGGTAAATCAAGGGGTCAGGAAAAGGTGAGCCCTCACTTACCCCTGCCTGCCCCCCCTCCCCCCATCTCTTCTCTCCCACAGGGCAAAGTTGGAGATAAAGGATCCTTTGGGTTTCCTGGGCCCCCTGGGCCTGAGGTATGTGACACCCTATTTCTCTGTATCTGGCTGCAACTGGGACAGATATTGTCCTTGGGAAACCAAGACCCAGAGACAGGGAGATACTTGTCTGAGGTCACACAGCAAATGCGAGATGGGGCTGAGAACAGAAATTCGGAGTTAGGCCATCTTTTCTGCTTCTGCCCTCAGTCAGCGGCAAGTGGGACCGAAGCTGGCCCCAGGGACCCTCCCTAGCTTTGTGGCCGCCTTTACAGTTTCCAGGGAAAATACCATGTGAGTCCTCTGAGCTCTGCTGCCTGTACCCTTACTAGAAGCTCTGCACATCCTCTCCCGTCGGCGCCCTGTGACCTTTCCAGCCACTCACAGCCACCCTGCGAGGTTCAGGGCTCAGAGCTCCCGGGTCTGAGAAGTGAGAAGCCACTGTAAAGTGGAGAATGAGAAACAGTGAAGGATGGTTTCGCTATGAACATAGTAATTCCAGTTGCGGAAGCAGAACCCTGCGAGTGGCCGCGTGGATCCCTGTGGGCATTAGCATAGGTATGCTAGACATTCCTCGTGAGATGGAGAGAGGGGCTGGCTGAGCTCCGCCTGCCCCCCTCTCTCTACTTTGGGGACTTGCTCTGGAGAGCAGGGCAAGCAGTGCCAGAGCCCCTGTCTGTTCAGGATCAGCAGCACCCATGTCCTCTCCTGGGCTCCACCCCCCCCCCCCCACCGGAGTCCCACCCGCCCTCGACTCCCCAGGTCTGGGCCTGCTCCTCTGCCAGGTCAGAGACAAAAGTCTGGCTCTGCGGGGTTCCCCAGACCCTTCCAGAGGTCACTCCCGGTGACGCCCGGATGGCTGGGGGAGTTTCCTGAAAGCTTCGGGTGCTGACTTTCCACTGTTTTGACTTTGGCCGTGACACCGTCCTATCTTTAGACAAATGGAGTTGGCCTCCATTCCATTTCGTGGCTCTGGCCACGGTGGAAAAAGGCTCTTCTGGGAGCCCTGGTGTTCCCAGCTGCCGGGCCAGTGCGGGTGGAAAGCGAGCTCCCTCACAGCGGCGCGGCTCCGCCTCGTGCCAGGAGGCTGCGCAGCATCTCTGGGCCGGGAACTTGTTGATGCGCCACCACAAGGTGTGGGAGGCATGGCCACCACGCGTTCCACAGGAGGACAGTGAGGCCCAGAGCAGGGAGGGGCCCGCCTCTGTGTCCCTGCTTCTGCAGCGAGGAGGGTCTACCTTGGCCCCCTCGCGGGGCATCTGGAAGCTGCCAGGGTCTGTCCCTCCGGCGGCGTCGGGTTCTGTTTGGATTGGCTGACTCAGAAGATGGCTCTGCTCAGCCGAAGACAGAAGCTGCTGAGCCTGTCAGCGCCTCCCCGGGCCTCGCCTCCTTCCCCAGGGACCATGGTGGGAGCTGCAGCTCCCCAACCCTCCCGCCCCCAACCCCCTATGACAGTGATCTCTCTCACATGTTAGTGGGCCCGGCCCATGTGGGCACCGGAACCTGATCTGTGTCCCCCATTGCCAAGTTCTCCCTGGAGATGGGCCCACCCCAAGTAGACTTGTTTTCCTAGGAATCCTTTGGGATGCAGATTTTTATTGAGTGCATTGCTCACATTACTCCCCTTAAGGCTCAGAACAGCCCTGTGAGGCGGGTGTGGATGGTCACCATTTTGCAGAAGCGGAAGCCGAGGCCCAGAGCGGCTCAGGGACTTGCCTGGTCACAACAGTGCTTGGAGTTGGTGACCAAGTAGGATGTGGAGCCCCTCGTTTTAAAGAAAGAAAAAAAAAACAACAACCTGGGGCTTTGTCTACCAAGGTTAGCTCCAAGTTCAAGGCCATTCTTGCCTTGGCCGGTGATAAGGGTGATAGGACGTTCGAGCTGCAGTCTTACAGGAATTACCAACACATCAAAAGAAGGAGGAAAAGAAAAGCCACCTTATGCAGGCAAGATGGGAGGAGGCATTTTGGCTTCGGGGATTCATATGAAAAAGGCTTTCTTTGGTGTCTAGCTGACGGGAAATTGAGGGAGGTGGGAGGCTGCCCCGGAAATGAGTGGGGTCCTAAGCTGAATTCACAGGCATCACACCTAAAACAAAGGCCAGCGTGACGCTGCCGCTGCCGGGGAGGAAAGGAGGGATCCTGCTCCGTCAGGGAGGAATTCCACTGCCCAGTCACCCATCTGGAAGGACTGGTCTGGGAGCGTGAGCCCCCATGGAGGGTGTGGGGGTCGGACACCCCTGGCCAGGATGTAGTAGGAGGAGCCAAGAGCAATTAGATCAGTGCCTTTCAAGCTGTTCGAAGTCACAGCAACCCCAGAACATACACCTGCAGGATCCCTGCCGTCAGAGATGACACTTCCCAAAGCAGGAAGGGCTGGCTCTGGGCCCCTGCTCATCCAGGCTCAGGACGTGAGAAATTCTGGGATAGATGCCCTTGTGTGTGTTTGTTCCTGTGCCGCATACATTCCCGCATTATTTCGTTCCCTTTTCTCAGCAACCCTGTGAGGCGGAGGCCTGGTGCCGCCATCCCTGTTTTAGAATCAAAATCGGGGCAGTGAACTGCGCTGCCCCTGGTCACGCCCCCGCAGGGTGGGATGGAAACCCAGGTCGTCACCCCCAGCACCTATGCTCTTAGCACTTCTCTTCACAGTCCCCATGGGTGACCCCTGCCCTCTGCCTCCCCCCAGGGATTCCCCGGAGACATCGGCCCCCCTGGGGACAACGGCCCAGAAGGTGTGAAGGTGAGTCCCTGCCGCAGGCAGCTCCACTGAGGAAGATGACAGTTGTGTGGCAACCACAGGCCTCCTGGGCCGGCTGCCTGCAGGGGAGTCTTGCCAGCCTGTGATGGGGATGGAGGTGCCACCTCAGTGACCTCTTTTTGTCCTCTTCTCACAGGGGAAGCCTGGAGCTCGAGGCCTGCCGGGGCCCCCTGGGCAGCTGGGGCCTGAGGTAAGACCACCTGGCCCTGCCCCTGCCCCTGCCCATCCTCCCCTAAACCCCGGCCCACTCTGTCCTGTGTCCTGCAGGCCTTGGGCGCACCCTCCAGCTCTGTCCTGGCAGCCCTGCTCTGCAGCCTGTCCAGGTGCCTTCTCTGCCCTGGCCTGCCAGGTGGGCCACTCGCTCACTCCACTGCACCCCCTGCCCCCACCTGCCCTGGGGTCTCTTCCTCGGAGCCACTGCCACTGCGCCTGCTCAAGATGGCACAGTTTCTTGGGCACTGATATGGGAGGGTAGGGATTGTCAGCTCCATCTTACGCGTGAGGCCTTATGACTCACAGGAGTGAAGAGACTGTGGTGAGTGGCAGGCAGGGCTGGGATTCAAAGCCAGGTCTGCTGGTGCCCAGAGTCCATGGACTCCATGACACAGACCCTATGCTGTTCACTTCCTGCTCCTGGGAGCCGCCTGGGGTGTCCTCAGAGAAGCACGTGACTAGCACAGCTAGTAAGTGGCAGAGAGATCTGCTGTTTACTCACACGTGACAAAGGGGATTGACAAGGTCACTGTATGTCCTTTGGAGCACCAGCTGGACACTGTGCACTCAGGCAGACCCCACATTTTGCCCCAGAATCCAGGGACACAGCCCTGGTAGGGGTGCAAGAGGCCAGACTCTGCTCGCCCACAGGCAGGCATCCAGAGGGGCCTGGGTTTGGCGGGGTCTCAGTGCTTGCTTTGGGAGCTGCCACATGAGGCTGCTTTCCTGGAAGTTGCAGGGGGGGGTGGGGGGGCTCTAAAGAGGGGCCCTTGGTCGGGCATGGCAGGCCAGAGGGATGGGTTTGGAGGCTGTCTGTGCCTGTGGGAAGGCCTGGAGAGTCTCCACGAGCCACAAGTGGGAAGGGGGGAGAATGGGTAGAGAAGAGAAAAAAAACCCTCGCCATGCGCTTCCGTCTACACTCACGTTACCACTCAAGAAAACCCTGGGTATGCCTGCCACTTTCCCACTCTTCATCGATTCATTCATCCACTCGTACGGTTCCTCTCGAGTCTGCCTCCCTCCTTCCATTCACATCCATGGGACACTGGGCATTCCCATCCAGAGCAATACTGGGGTGGCGCCCCTAAAGCATAAAAGATCACCGCTGTCCT
>PVJC01042163.1:0-15039 GCA_004026665.1 Murina feae
GCAGGTAGACACACACAGGAGGACTGCTCCGAGCCTCAGATGCGGCTGGGGGCAGGTCCCCAGTGGTGACACACACACACACACACACACACACAGAAGGCGCCTGGCAGACTGGGGCCATCATAGGACATCCCCCGAGGGGTCCCAGACTGTGAGAGGGCCGGGCTGAGGGACTCCCTCCACCTCGAGTGCACAAATTTTTGTGCACCGGGCCCCTAGTAAAATATAAAAAAGATGCTTAACAACCATTAATCACTAGGGAAATGCAAATCAAAACCACAATAAGATATCATCTCACATCCATGAGGATGGCTATTATCAAAAAGCAAAAACAAAAGTGAAATAACAAGTGTAGGCAAGGTAGTGCAGAAGTTGGAATCCTTTTTGTATGGTTAGTGGGCATACAAAATGGTATATCTGCTTTGAAAAACAGTGTGGTATGTCCTCAAACATTAAAATTTAAAAATAAAATAATTGTATGATCCAGCAATTCCACTTATGGGCATTTATCCCCCAAAATTAAAAACAATGTCTTTAAGAGATATTTGCATAATCATATGAGCATTATTCACAATAGCTAAAAGGTGATTGTAATCCAAGTGTCCATTCATGGATGGATGGATAAAATGTGAAGAAGGAAGTTATGAGACATGTTACAAGATGGCTGGACCTTGAGGACATTATGCTAAGTGAAATAAGTCACAACAGGACAAATATTGTGTGATCTCACTTATATAAGAAATCTAGAGTAGTCAAATTCATACAGACAGAAAGTAGAATGGTGATTGTCAGGAGCTGAGGAGGGGATGGGAATGAATAATTGTGTTTAATGGGCATAGAGTTTCAGTTTTACAAGATGAAAAGAGTCCTGGAGATTGGTTTAACAATGATATGAAATGTACTTAACAATAATGAACTTTACACGTTAAAATTTGTAAGATGGTAAATTCTGTGTTATGTGTACTTTACCACAATTTTTAAAATGCCATTTACAGTAGTATCAAAATGTTAAATATTTTGGGGTAAATATGACAAAATATATGCAAATTTAGTTTTTAACATTAAAAACTAAAAAAAAAAAATTGCTGAGACATTTTAAAGAAGGCCCAAATAAATGGAGAGGTATACCATGTTCATAGATTGGAAGACAGAAAATAGTGTTAAGATTTCAATTCTTCTCAAATTGATATAGAGTCAATGAAATCCCAAATGAAAGTACCCAAAAGCCTTAATTTTTTAGACATTTACAAGCTTATTCATAATTCAAATGAAAATAAAAAGAATAGTGAAAATAACATTGAAAAAGAAGTGAGTGGGAGAACTCACCCTCTTTAAATTTAAGGCCTGTTATAAAGTACAGAAATAAAGACAGCTTTGAAACAAACAGATGGATCAATAGAAAAGTATAGCCTATTCTTAGTCCAGAAATAGATCTTAACATATATGGGCATTTGAAGTTTTAAAAATGTTCAAAGGCAATTCAGTTGAGAGGTCTAGTTTTTTTCAACAAATGTCCTTGGAATAATTGGATATCTCTATGAAGAAGAATAAACTTAGATGCATTCCTTGCAAAACATAGAATGAACTCAACATGTATTCTTGACATAAATGTAAAACTACAACCATAAAACTTCTAGAGG
Source organism: Murina feae (assembly GCA_004026665.1). NCBI lineage: Eukaryota > Metazoa > Chordata > Mammalia > Chiroptera > Vespertilionidae > Murina > Murina feae. The sequence goes on from PVJC01042163.1 coordinate 1,641, forward strand.
GGAACATAAGAGAAACTTTGGGTAAGGCAAAGATTTCTTAGTTTCAACAATAAAAGCATGCTCTGTAAAATAAATTGACAAATGGGCTTAATCAAAGTTAAAACTATTGCTCTTTGAAAGACATTGCTGCCCTAGCTGGTTTGCTCAGTGGATAGAGCATTGGACGCCCGGGTTCGATTCTGGTAAAGGGGCACATGTCCGGGTTGTGGGGTCGATCTCCAGTATGGGGTGTGCAGGAGGCAGCTGATCAATAATTCTCTCTCATCATTGATGTTTCTATCTCTCTCTCCCTCTCCCTTCTTCTCTGAAATCAAGAAAAATATATTTTAAAAATGAAAGAAAGACATTGCTAAGAGAATTACAAAACAAGCTACAGATTGGAAAATCTGATAAGGGACTTTATTCTAGAATTATCATAAACTCTTAAAATTCAATAAGAAAACAGAGAATCCAATAAAAATTGGCAAAATATTTTAACAAACATTTTATCAAATAGACACATAGGTGATAAATTAGTACTTGGAAAGATATTCAACATTATTAGTCACTAGGAAAATGTATATTAAAATCACAATGACAGCCTTGGCTGGGTGGCTTAGTTAGTTAGAACATTGTCCTGTACACCAAAAGGTTGAGGGTTTGATTCCCAGTCAGGGCACATACCTAGATTGTGGGTTCAATCCCCAGTCAGGGCACATATGGGAGGCAGCCACTCAATGTCTCTCTCTCTCTCTCTCTCCTCTCCCTGCCTCTCTAAAATCAATAAACAGCCCAGCCAGTGTGGCTCAGTGGTTGAGCATCAACCCATGAACCAGGAGATCATGGTTCGATCCCCGGTCAGGGCACATGCCTGGGGTTGTGGACTTGATCCTCATTGTGGAGCATGCAGGAGGTAGCCAATCCATGATTCTCTCTCATCATTGATGTTTATATCTCTTTCTCCATCTCCCTTCCTCTCTAAAATAAATAAAAATCTATTTTAAAAATAAAATCAATAAATATATCCTCAGATGAGAATTTTAAAAAAGTTTAATATCACAATGACATATCACTACACAACTATTTAGAGTGGCTAAAATTAAAAACACTAACAATATACAGTGTTAGCAAAGATATGTATGAATTGGAACTCATACATGGCTGATAGAAATAAAATTGTACAGTTTGGAAAACATTTTGGTAGTTTTTAAAAAATTAAACATACATCTACTATATGATCCTGCCATCGCACTCATAGTTATTTATCTAAAAGGAATGAAAGTATATAGCTATACAAAGATTTATATAAAAATGTTCATAGCAGCTTTATTTATAAGTAGGGGCCCAGTGCACAAATATTTGTGCACTCGAGGGGGGGCGGGATCCCTTAGCCCGGCCTGTGCCCTCTCGCAGTCTGGAACTCCTCAGGGGATGTCCACCTGTTGGTGTGCCTGGCCAGCCTGGGTGAGGGGCTGATGGCTGTTTGCAAACTGGCCAAGCCCTCCAGAGGCGACCTTCACCCCATGAAGGTGTGGCCAGCTTGGGCGAGGGGCTGAGGGCCGTTTTCAGGCTGGCCACATCCCCTTCAGGCTGTGGACAGGGAACCCATCCAGAGGCTCCACAGGGAGCAGGACACCCACCTCGGAACCAGCCCTGTAGTCTGGCCCAGCAGCTTGAAGAACTCCAGGGTCTTGGGAACCTTGTCCAGGTCACATAGGTTCACGCCGCACCCTGATGGGCCACACCACTGTGCGCCCTGGTCCTGCCCCTGCTGCCACCCACCCCGCCTCCCACCCCACCTCCTCCCCTGCCTCATCCCTGCTTCCCGCATGCTGCCCATGGACTGCTGGAGCAAGAGAGCCATTGCACTTGCATGTGCATGTGCACCTTGGATCACCCAGCCCCAAGCCCACTTTTCCAAGCCAGCTGGCACTCCAGGCACTGCATGTACCACCCTGACTCCCACAGGCTTGCAAAAACCATAAAGCACACAGTCTACATAGAAGTTACTTCTATGCAAGGGCCTTTTTTTCAAGGCTGGAAGTAATAGTTATCTCCTTTTTCATATGCACAAACACAGAAAGTCAAACACAATGAGAAGACAGAGAAATATGTTATAAATGAAGAAAAAAGACCTCCTCCTCCCCCCAGAAAACCCTAATGCAATGGGGAAAAGTGATTTGCTTGATAAAGAGTCAAAGAAATGGTCATGAGGATAGTTATCAAACTTGAGAGTAGAATAGAGGGACTCAGAGAAAGCTACAAATAAAGTAACCAAAATTAGAAAGAATAATAGCAGATTAGATAATACAGAAGAACAGATTAGCAACCTGGAAGATAAGAATAGTGGAAATCACCCAATCAGAACAGCAAAAAGAAAATGAATTTTAGAAAGAAGATAGTTTCAGGGACTTTGGGACAACATCAATCATACCAACATGCACACTATAGGAATCCCAGAAGGAAAGAGAGAGGTAAAGGGGCAGAAAGTTTATTTGAATAAATAATGACTGAAAGTTTTCTAATTTGGGGAAGGAAAGAGACATACATGTTTAGGAAGCACAGAGTTTCAAACAAGATAAACCCAAAGAAGCCCACACCAAGACCTATTGTAATTGAAGTGGTAAAATTAAAAAGACAATCATGAAGGCAGAGGGGAAAACAACTAGTCACATACAAGTTAAACCCCATAAGACTATTTGCTAATTTCTCAGAAGAAATTTTACAGGCCAGAAGGCAATGACATGATATATTTAAAGTGCTGAAAGTATAGAATCTGCACTAGCTAGTTTGGTTCAGTGGATAGAGCATCAGCCTATGGATTGAAGGATCTTGGGTTTGATTCCAGTCAAGGGCATGTGCCTGAGTTGTGGACTCGATACCCAGTAGGAGGCATGCAGGAGGTAGCTGATCAATGATTTTCTCTCATCATTGATGTTTCTATCTCTCTCTCCTCCCTTCCTTTCTGAAAATTTTTTTTTTTAAAAAAAGTATAGACTCTACAACCTAGGATACTCTACACGACAAAGTTATCATTTAGAATTGAAGGAGATATAAAGATATCCCCAGACAAATAAAAACTAAAGGACTTAAGTCTGGTATTGTTATGTGGTTAGAGCATTAGCCCAAGTACCAAAGGGTCTTTGGGTTCAATTCCCAGTCAAGGGCACATACCTGGGTTGCAAGTTCTATCCCCAGGCCTAGTTGGGATGTTTTGCAGGTTCGCTGGCCCTGGTAGGGGCACATGTGGGAGACAGCCAATCGATGTATTTCTTTCACATCCATGTTGCTCTCTCTTTCTCCTGCTCTTCCCTCCCTTCCACTCTCTCTAGAAATCAATGGAGAAAATATCCTTGGTGAGGATTTAAAAAAAACAATGGAAAAATATCCTCAGGTTAGGATTAACAAACAAACACTAAAGGACTTCATCACCACTAAACTGGTTTTATAAGAAATATTAAAGGATCTTCTTTAAGCAGAAAGAAAAGACCACTATGAGAAATAAGAAAATACAGGAAAGAAAAAAATCTCACAGGTAAATATATATATATAGTAAACACAGCAAATCAATGATATAAAATGGTAGTACAAATGTTAAAAGACAAAAGTAGCAAAATTAAATATAACAACTGGTTTGGTGGTGATGAACTCCTTGAGATTTTTCTTGTCTGTGAAGCTCTTTATCTGACCTTCAATTCTGAATGATAGCTTTGCTGGGTAAAGTAATCTTGGTTGTAGGTTCTTGCTATTCATCACTTTGAACATTTCTTGCCACTCCCTTCTGGCCTGCATTGTTTCTGTTGAGACATCAGCTGACAGTCATATGGGCGCTCCCTTGTAGGTAACTAACTGCGTTTCTCTTGCTGCTTTTAAGATTCTCTCTTTATCTTTTGCCCTTGGCATTTTAATTATGATGTGTCTTGGTGTGGTCCTGTTTGGATTCCTTTTGTTTGGAATTCTCTGTACTTCCTGGATTTGTAAGTCTATTTCCTTCACCAGGTAGGGGAAGTTTTCTGTCATTATTTCTTTAACCAGTATTATATAAAATGCTGAAAGGTATCCTTTAAGAAGAGGAAGAAGAAAAAGTAAAGATAAAAATTATGAACAACAAATACATATCTATCAACAAGTGAATCTAAAAATCAAGTGAATACAAAATCTGATGAACAGATAAACTGGTGAATAGAATAGAATCGGGCATAGAAAGGAAGGGAACTGACAATTGTCAGGGTGAAAGGGGTGTTGGGAGTGCGGGAAGAGACTGGACAAAAATCATACACTTATGGATCAGAACAGTGCGGGGGGGGGGATAAGGGCAGAGGGTGGGGTGGGAACTGGGAGGAAGGGAGCTATGCAGGGAAAAAGAGGAACAACTGTAGTAATCTGAACAATAAAGATTTAAAAAAAATTAAATACAACTACAATAAATAGTTAGGGGATGCACAAAACCAAAAGATATAAAACATGGCCCTGGATAATTTTGCTCATGGACCAAATGGTCATGGATTCAATTCCTGGTCACAGGCATGCACTTTAGTTGCAGGTTCAATCCCTGGCTCTGCTGGGGGCACATGTGGGAAGCAACCAGTTGATATGATATGTCTTTCTCACATAGATGTTTCTCTCTCTCTCTCTCTCTCTCTCTCTCTCTCTCTCTCTCTCTCTCTCTCTCTCTCTCTCTCCTTCTCTCTCCCTCTCCTGCACTCTCTCTCTAAAGATCAATGGAAAAAATATCCTCAGGTGAGGATTAAAAACAAATCTAAAATATGACATAAAAAATGTAAAGCATGGAAGGGGAGAGCAAAAATCCTGAGCTTTTAGAATATGTTTGAACTTAAATGCCTATTAACTTTAAGTAGACTGTGATAGAAATAGATGAATATATATGAACTGATGGTAACCACAAACCCAAAACCTACAAAAATACACAAAAAATAAAGATCAAGGAACTCAAATAAAATGCTAAAGCAAATCAGCAAATCAGAAGGAAAGAGATCAAGAGAATAAAAACAGAAATATACAAATAACCAAAAACAATGAACAAAATGGCAATAGGTACATACCTATCAATAATTATTTTAAATGTAAATGGATTAAATGCTCCAATCAAAAGACAAAGGGTGGATGAATGTATAAAATAAAATAAGACCCACTTATATATTGCCTACAAGAGACACAATTCAGATTGAAAGCAGTACATAGACTGAAAATGAAGGGATGGAAAAAATATTCCATGCAAATAAAAATGAAAAGAAAGCTGAAGTAGCAACACTTACATCAGACAAAACAAAGACTGTAAAAAGAGACAAAGGGCATTACATAATTATAAAAGGGTCAATCCAAGAAGATAATATTATAATTGTAAATAAATACACACTCAATATGGGAGCACCTACTTTTATAAAGCAAATATTAGCAGACATAAAGGGAGAAATGGATAGTATAACAACAGTAGGGGACTCTAATAACCCATTTACATCAGTGGATAGAACATCCAGACAGAAAATCAATAAGGAAACAATGGCCTTAAATATCACACTAGAAAGGATTCACTTAATAAATATTTATAGAACATTCCATCCCCAAACTGCAGAATACATATTATTTTCAAATGCACATGTAATATTCTCCAAGATTGATCAAAAATTTAGCCCTGACCGGTTTGGCTCAGTGGATAGAGCATCGGTCTGTGGACTGAAGGGTCCTAGGTTTGATTCTGGTCAGGGGCATGTACCTTGGTTGCAGGCACATCCTCAGTGGGGGGTGTGCAGGAAGCAGCTGATCGATGTTTCTCTCTCATGGATGTTTCTAACTCTTTATTCCTCTCCCTTCCTCTCTGTAAAAAATTAATAAAATATATTTAAAAAAATTAGGTCATGGAGAACCAAGATGGCGGCATGAGGTGTGTACATATATGCGCAGCCTCCACAACTACATTGTAGAAAAACAACTGTACAGTGAAAGGCCATCCTCCGGAACCAAGGGAGGAGAAGCTTTGCAACTAGAAATCAGGAGAAGGAGTGCATTGTGACTGGGTAGAGGCTCCCGGTGCCAAAACTGAGAGGTACGGAGGCGCGGAATAGAAGCAGCGGTGTGGGTGAAAGGGTGGCGGCTGTGCCTGGATCCGAGGCTTGGAAGGAGATTACAAACTCCGGGATTGCACTGAATGCGGTGCGGGCTTTCTGGCAACCGGGCGGAAGATCAGTGACGTTCTAGCAGAGCTGTTCGCAGTGATCACTGACGAGGAGATTCGGGGACTCAGAGGCATGCAGACCCCAGGGCTTGGAGGCTCCAGGTCCAAGAGAGGCTGCGAGTCAGTGGAGTGGCAGCCATTGTGGGTTGCTCCACCACAGCGATTCTGAGACCACACCCTATGCCACGTACAACCCCACCCAAGCTATGCGTCCACCTGCCTGCAGCATAGCCTGAGGGACTACAGCTGGGACAGAACTCCAAAAGCTCCAAACCCCAAACAATGAGGAGAAATTCCTGCAGGTCTTTTCCTCCCAGTGATACCTCCCAGTGATAACTACAACAAGACTGTGCATCCAGTCTTCAAAGGCGTACAACAAGAGTGTCCACCCCAGGTGATTGGGGGGACTGAATCACTGGGCCATATATAGGACACCTAGCACAGAAAGCCAAAATGCGGAGACTAAGAAACAGGTCACAAAAGACAGAAATGGAGGAACGCAAACTACTGGCTATAGAATTCAGAACTACGCTTTTAAGGTTTTTCAAGAATTTTCTAGAAGCCGCCGATAAACTTAGTAATATTATGCAGAGATCCATCACCAGACTAGAGGTTTGAAATAATCGAGTCAAAGATTTGAAACATGAAAAAGAAAAAAGCACCCAACTGGAAGAGAAAAAAGAAAAAAGAATCCAGAAGTGTGAAGATAGTGTAAGGAGCATCTGGGACAACTTTAAGCGTACCAACATCAGAATTATAGGGGTACCAGAAGAGAGAGAGCAAGGTATTGAAAACCTATTTGAAGAAATAATGACAGAAAACTTCCCCTACCTGGTGAAAGAAATAGACTTACAAGTCCAGGAAGCGCAGAGGACCCCAATCAAAAGGAACCCAAGGAGTACTACACCAAGACACATCATAATTAAAATGCCAAGGGCAAAAGACAAAGAGAGAATATTGAAAGCAGCAAGAGAAAAGCAGTTAGTTACCTACAAGGGAGTACCCATAAGACTGTCAGCTGATTTCTCAACAGAAACCATGCAGGCCAGAAGGGAATGGCAAGAAATATTCAAAGTCATGAATAGCAGAAACCTACAACCAAGATTACTCTACCCAGCAAGGCTATCATGTAAAATTGATGGTCAGATAAAGAGCTTTACAGACAAGAAAAAGCTAAAGGAGTACATCACTACCACATCAGGATTATTTGAAATGCTGAAGGGCATTCTTTAAGAAGAAGAGGAAGAAGAAAAAGGTAAATATAAAAAGTATGAACAACAAAGTGACAACAAATACATATCTATCAACAAGTGAACATAACAAGTCAATAGAAATATCTGATGAACAGAATAAACTGGTGAATGGAATATAAGTAAGGGCATAGAAAGGGAATGGACTGATATTTCTCAGGAGGAAGAGGACATGAGGGGTATGGGAAGAGAATGGACAAAAATCTTACATCTATGGATGAAGACAGTGGGGGGGGGCAGGGCATGGGGCGAGTGGGGGAACCAGGTGGAGGGGAGCTATGGGGTTAAAAAAAAAAGAACATCTGTAACAATCTGAACAATAAAGAATATTAAAAAAATTAGGTCACAAACAAGTTTCAATAAAGAAGAGTGAAATCATATCAAACACCTTTTCTGACCACAACAATATGAAATTATAAATCAAGTTCAAGAAGAAAAATGGGGGGAAAAGTCCCACAAACACATGGAGACTAAAAAACATACTAGTAAACAACCAATGGATCAAAGATGAAATCAAACAGGAAATTAAAAAATACCTTGAGACAAATGAAAATGAAAACACAACTCTGCAAAACATGGGATACAGCAAAAGCAGTTCTAAGAGGGAAGTTCATAGCTATTCAGGTCTACTCAAGAAACAAGAAAAATCTCAAATAAACAACTTAACTTTATTCATAAAGGAACTAGAGAAAGAATATGCAAAACCCAAAGTAGAAGGAAATTAAGATTAAAGTGGAAATAAATAAAATAGAAACTAAAAAACAATAAAGAAGATCAATAAAAATAAAAGCTGGTTCTTTGAAAGGATAAATAAAATTGACATATAATCTTCTAAAACTGAATCAAGATGAAACAGAAAATCTGAATAAACTGATTACTGCTAAGGACATTGAAACAGTAATAAAAAACAACAACACCCAGAACCAGATAACTTTACAGGTAAATTCTATTAAATTCTTCAAAAACTTAAAGAGGAAGTTCCCTGATACCAAAACCAGACAAAGACATTACAAAAAAAAAGAAAATTACAGATTAATATCCCTGATAAATACAGATGCAAAAGTTCTTAATTAAATATTAGGAAACCAAATACATTTGAAGGATTATATACCATTATCAAGTAGAATTTATTCCAGGGATGAAAGGATGGTTCAATATCGGCAAATCAATCAGTGACACACCACATCAACAAAACCAAGGATAAAAATCATATACTGGGTGGGAAAAAGTAGGTTTACAGTTGTTTGGATGGAAAATAATAAAATAATTAATACATAATACAAGAATAAACTGTTTTGCATACTCACACTGCAAACCTCCTTTTGCCTCACCCTGCCATCATTTCAATAGATACAGAAAAAGCATTTGACAAAATTCAATATCCATTTAAAATAAAAACTCTCAACAAAGTGAATTTAGAAGGAACATATCTCAACATAATAAAGACTACATATGACAAACCCACAGTTAACATTATATCAATGGTAAAAAATGAAAGCTTTTCCATTAAGATCAGAAACAAGACAAGTATGTGCACTCTTATCACTTCTATTCAATGTGGTTAGGAACTCTAGCCACAGCATTCAGACAAGAAAAATAAATAAAAGGCATATAAATTGGAAAGGAAGAAGTAAAACTGTCATTATTTGCAGATAACATATACTATATATAGAAAACACTACACCAAAAAACTAAATGAATCCAGTAGTTTCAGGATACAAAATTAACATACAGAAATCCATTGCATTTGTATACAGTAGTAATGAATGATCAGAAGGAGAAATTAAGAAAACAATTCCGCCCTATGGCTCAGTGGATAGAGCGTAGGCTTGCGGACTGAAAGGTCCAAGGTTCGATTCCGGTCAAGGGCATGTACCTTGGTTGTGGGCACATTCCCAATGGGAGGTGTGCAGGAGGCAGCTGATCAGTGTTTCTCTCTCATCGATGTTTCTAACTCTCTATCCTTCTCCCTTCCTCTCTGTAAAAAATCAATAAAATTAAAAAAAGAAAACAATTCCATTTACAATTGTATCAAAAAGAATGAAATATGTACACACCTGAAACCTACATAATTTGATTAACCAATATCACCCAAATATATTCAATAAAACAATAAAAAAACACCTAGGAATAAATCTAATGAAGGAGTTGAAAGACCTGTATTGTTAAAACTATAAGACATTGAAGAAAGAAATTGAAGAGGACACAAATAAATGGAAGGATATACTGTATTCATAGATTGAAAGAATTAATATTGTTAAAATACCACCCAAAGCATTATACAGATTTAATGCCATGTGAATAAAAATACTAATGACATTATTTAGAACAAATAATTCTAAAATTTATATGAAATCACAAAAATACTAAATAGCCAAAGCAATCTTAAGAACACAATTAGAGGTACCATGCTTTCTGATTTAAAAATATACTATAAAGCTACAATAATCAAAACGGTACAGTGGTCCTTGGGTTACATTGGAGATCTGTTCCTACAGTGGGATGTAACACAATTTTCGCTGTAAGTCAGAACCCACCTACATAAGCACCTATGTTGCTCACATGGAGCATATACACAGCAGTAATGAAATGAAACAGTAAACAAATTTTAAAAGAAAGATAACAATTCCTGACCTTTACTTGTGGTAAATAAATAATAAAAAACATAAAGCACATATGTACGTATGTTGAAATGACGGACCTTTTTTTAAAAATAAATAAATGAGAGTTGGCTATGTAACCATGAAATAACATATGTCAGCAGATGAATGGATTAAAAACTATGGTACATCTATACAATGGAATACTATGCTGCTGTAAAAAAGAAGGAATTCTTACCATTTGCAACAGCATGGATGGAACTGGAGAGCATTATGCTAAATGAAATAAGCCAGTCAATGAAAGAAAAATACCACATGATCTCATTCATTTATGGATAATAAAGAACATTATAAACTGATGAACAAAAATAGCTACAGAGGCAGAGTAGCATTGAACAGACTGTCAAACTACAGCAGGAAGGCTGGGGAGGGTTGGGGGGGGGTTTAAGAGATCAACTGAAGGACTTGTATGCATGCACATAAGCATAATCAATGGACACAAGACACTGGGGGCTAGGGGAGGCCGGGGGAAGGTCAAACGAAAAAAATGAGACATATGTAATACTCTTTGTAATACTTTAAGCAATAGAACAAAAATAAATAGATAAATAAACAAATCCTATATAATAAAAGCATAATATACAAATTGACCATCCCTTTGGGACACCTAAGCCACACCCACCAGCCAATCAGAGTGACTGTATGCAAATTAACCCAGCCAACATGGAGGCCGGCACTCAGGGAGCTGAGTAAACAGGCAGCGTTCATTGCAGCAGGAGTGAAATTGTTTGTGGACTGCCTGGGCTTCTCTCAGTTCTAGGGAACAACATATTTGCAACAAAGTATCAATCCTAGGAGCTGAAGCAAACAGCAGGCCAGGCCTGCCTTCTAAGGGAAACATTGTTTCATTATAGAAGTCAGAGCTGAAGCAGAGAGGAGGTTTCGTTAACTGCCTAAGCCCCGGCTTAAAGGAACAGTGTATCAATTATAGAAGATAAACAAACCCCAGAAACCTGTGTCCAGCCAGCCTTGCTGGGACATTGGGTCAATGGGAGCTGTGGGCAGCCTGAAAGCTTGAAAGCACCCCCCAGCCTATCACCCAGGCTGGCCACACTCCAATGGGGTGAGGGATCCCACTGGGGGGCTTGGCCAGCCTGTAAACAGCCATCAGCCCCTCACCCAGGCTGACCAGGCACACCAGCAGGTGGACATCCCCAGAGGGGTCCCAGACTGTGAAAGGGCACAGGTCGGGCTGATGGACCTCCCGAGTGCACAAATTTTTGTGCACCGGGCCCCTAGAAAATAAATAAATGGGAGTTGGCAACATAACCATGAAACAACATACGTTGAGTCTGACGTAACCCAAGAACTGTCTGTATTGCACCGGAACAAAACAGACACATAAATAAATGGAATTGATTGAAGAACAGTAAAGACAACTATAAGTAAAAAATTGGAAAGTTATATTACACTATATTGTAGTCAAATCCTATATAATAAAAGCCTAATATGCTAAGTGTCTGGTCGTCTGGTTGGCCATTCAACCAATTAAATCATAATATGCTAATGAATGCTAGTCCACTCAACCTCTCACTATGCTGTGCACTGACCACCAGGGGCAGACAGTCAACCAGTTGACCAGTTGCTATGACATGCACTGACCACCAGGGGGCAGATGTTCTGACTGCTAGGTTAGTTTGCTGCTGGGGTCTGGCTGATTGGGACTGAGTGAGATGGGCCGCACATACCCTGGAGCCCTCCAGTGGTCCCTCTAGGCTGGCCAACCTTCTCTGTCCCTCCCTAGCCCCGATTGTGTACCAGTGGGGTCCCTTGGACTGGCCTTTACCCTCTCATAATCCGGGACCCTCAGGGGATGTCAGAGAGCTGGTTTTGGCTCAATCCTGCAGGCCAGGCTGAAGGCCCCAGTGGTGCACAAATTCATGCACCGGGCTTCTAGTAAGTCTATTATAATGCAACTAGTGCCCGATGCATGAAATTCGTGCACGGGGGGTGGGGGGGTGTTTCCCTCAGCCAAGCCTGCACCCTCTCCAATTGGGGACCCCTGTGGGATTGGGCCTAAACCAGCAGTTGGACATCCCTTTTGCAATCTGGAACCACTGGCTCCTAATTGCTCACCTGCCTACCTGCCTGATTGCCCCTAACTACCTCTGCCTGCCTGCCTGATTGCTGCTAACCCCTCTGCCTGTCTTCCTGATCACCCTTAACCTCTCTGCCTGTTGGCCTGATCACCCCTAATTGCTTCTGCCGGCCTGATCATCCCCAACTGCCCTCCCCTGCCAGCCTGATCTCACCTCCAACTGCCCTCCCCTGCTGGCCTGATCGCCCCTAACTTCCTCTGCCTTGGCCCTCACCACCATGGCTTTGTCCAGAAGGAGTTGGACATCCGGAAGATGGCCGGTTGACCCGGTAAAATAGCATATTACCCTTTTGTTAGTATATATAGATTATATAGGATAGGATTCCTTAAATAGGGCGGGGGAGCCTTTTTCATCAGGAGGAGATGCTCTTGGCAGATGAAAAAAAAAATAATCCCTATATCTGGACTGATAGTCAAGCCATATGCACTATATTGCCAAACTGGTCATTAAAAAATCGAACAGCTTTCTTACACATTACACCAAACAGCTGTTGCCTTTAAAACCCCTCTTCAGCCCCCATCTTAGGTTCTGCCTTCACAGTTCACCCAGATTAGGTTTTGATTGTTTGGTTTCTATGCCAGTCAGCATCAAAAGCTCCACCTCCTAGGCAGCCATTGGCTCCTTGCAGTTCAGCCAGATTTAGTTCTGATTGGTCGGTTTCTATGCCAGTCAGTGTCAAAAGCTCTGCCTCCTAGGCAGCCATTGGCTCCTTGCAGTTCAGCCAGATTTGGTTCTGATTGGTTGGTTTCTATGCCAGTCAGCATCTCCAGGCCTATCTCCAAACCTGATCAGAGAGGTAGGGCTAATCAGCAGCCTCCCCAAGCTGCTGGTGAGTGGGCTGAACTGCTGACCTCTGGGGGTGGGGGGAGAAGGGAGGTGGGAGGGTTGAGGCTGTTGGTGAGGTCTGGAGAGAGATAGAGGCAAGGGCTGATCAGCAGCTGCCATGGAAGCTGCAGATCAGACCCTGTTTCTCTCTTCGGGCCTTGCCAGCAGCCATAGCAGCTGCTGATCATCCCGTCCCTCTCTCTCTCTGAGAGGTCAGCAGTCCAGCTGTTGTGCATAAATATCCAATGCAATGCCCAGGTGTTGCAATCCCCAAGAACCACGAGGGAGTCCGTTCCGATGTAAAAACAAAAGAACCTTTACTGTACTCGAGTCGACTCGGGGCTCCGTCACAAGCCCGCCATCGCAGTGGCGGGGCTGGGAGGAAGACCCCGG